>CAIGQQ010037719.1:4684021-4696516 GCA_903798035.1 Danio albolineatus
TAATAGGGCTGTCCAAAAATTAATCGTGATTAATCACATCCAAAATAAAAGTTTAACATAATATTTGTGTTTGTACTGTCTATATTTATATTATGAATATATAAATACACAAATGCATATACTTGATAAAATGTTGGTTTATATTTAGATATATAAAAAATATATGTGTAGGATACAAATTTTACATTTGAATATGATGTCTGATGTCTTTGATGTAACTTTTTTATATATAGTTTTGGATTCTATGAATGTGTTTATCACATATACATAATAAATATATATAACACACACATATTATGTCAAAACAAACTTTTATTTTGGATGTGATTAATCACGATTAATTTTTGGACAGCCCTAATATATTTATATTACGGCTGCACGTAACATTTCAGCATCGATATCGCAATGTGATCATTCGCAGAAGTCACATCGCGAGTATACGCAATGTTGGGTCTGGATTTTAAGTTATCCTTTTGTTTTTAGACCTGTGACCATGTGATGGTTTTAAAAGCATTCAGGCCTAAGAAATGTACCATCTGTAACTTAGACAAATTACTATCGACTGAACTGTTTATAAAATGAAGACTACACAGCATTATTTTACATTTGATTATTCTAAATACAGTTCAACTCATTGGAAAACAATCAAATGCTGTTTGTTTATTTGTTTTTTTTTCTTGTAGATAGTTTTTTGTATTTTATGCATATGTACTCCCCTACAGAAACTCCTTAATCAATTCTTGAGTCCCATTTTTTCCAAATTTTTTTCCAAACAGTTAATCAACTCATCTAGTGAAATTGTATTCATATCTCAATATATAAATAATACAACAATGTTAGATTTTTCTAATATCGTGCAGCCCTAATCTGAAGTCAGAATTATTAGGTGGAGCAATTGGAGCGCTTTTGAGACCGACCGCAACTTGACGTAGGTGTGCAACTCCACAACAAATGCATCAGATGCTCATTGGTAAAGTTCTTACTGTAGTATTTCTCACAAATGTTACGTGAGATCTGCTTCCTTCACGTCTGTTGTCTGACGCAGCCGAGGGTGGAGATTGAGGCACGCTGACAGGCACGTGGGAACGGTGGGCGGGGAGGACTAGCCTTGAAGGCACAGTACACAAAAACCGCTAAAATCTGCTCAGAGCTATAAAATAGAAACCTCTCAAACCTCTCTCAGGGTGGCTAATAATTCAGGGGGGCTAAAAATTCTGACTTCAACTGTATTTATATGCTATTTTAGTTCTATTAAAATAGGTTTGTTTAGTTTTAAAGGGTGGTCCAGAGTGTCTTTTTAACACTTGGTTGTGTTTATCGGGTAGAAAGCAATGTGTGCTTCATTTGTAGAAAATCTCGTTGTTTTTTTCATATATCATACTCTGATTATATACAGCTACTCAGCTAATATGGAAACCACTGTCATATTTCCTAGATCCTCTGGAAGGCCTGCTCTCAATAGGCTCAGCTAACATAATGTGCTGTGATTCACAGATTGGCTCCATGTCACAAGGAAGCATCTCTGCTATAACATTACAGCACATTTGGCCATGCCTCTTTGCTGCACAGGGTGTATGCTTGTAACCTGAAGGGTTTGACATCATTAACCCAGATGTATTTTTTTGTAGTCCCCAAATTTCGTTTGTTGTAGACTTTGCTAAGCTAACTCTGTAATAGCCAATGTCTCACTTTGCATTGAACTTTGAGCGTCTTAGATTCAGAGATGTTGTTTATGTTCACACAGCTACATTACACATCAACTAAAGATTAAAATATGATATTGTAGTGGACCACCCCTTTAACATCAAATGATCTTTGTAAATGTTTGTAAAAGATCTGACATGATTTTCCTCAGATTTATATTTTACATAAAAATCTAATTTGAATTTGTTTATCATAAATCTCTTTATTTGGAGCAATTATGCATAAAACAAGTGTAAATTATTCTTAATCATCTTTAGCAGGAAATCTGAATCTGCAGGATATGTTGCAAACCCAAACACGGTTAAAAATGCTGGGTTTCACACAATCGATTTATGACAACATAACGAAATTCATTCATTCATTCATTTTCTTTTCGGCTTAATCCCTTTATTAATCCGGGGTCGCCACAGCGGAATGAACCGCCAACTTATCCAGCATTTGTTTTACACAGCGGATGCCCTTCCAGCCACAACCCATCTCTGGGAAACACATCCATACATTCTCATTCGCACACATACACTATGGACAATTTAGCTTACCCAGTTCACCTGTACCGCATGTCTTTGGACTGTGGGGGAAACCGGAGCACCCGGAGGAAACCCACGCAACCACGGGGAGAACATGCAAACTCCACACAGAAATGCCAACTGGCCCAACCGGGACCTGGCCCAACCGGGGATCGAACCAGCGACCTTCTTGCTGTGAGGCGAACGTGCTACTCACACGCCACCGTGATGCCCCATAACGAAATTAAGTTAACTTATTAGTTTTTAATAAACAAAAAACTATTAAATTGACCCCCAAAATTAAAGAATTGTGAGGATTTAACTCATTTTAAATAAGTAATCTGAACAAACAGCAAACATCATTTTTTGAGTCTTTCATAAAATTTAGTCTTTTCCGTTTCCAAAGCAAAACACACATTCATGCACGTCTCCACGTCTGTTTTTTTTTTGTGTTTCAATGGAAAATGATTATTTTTGTGACCTGACGAACACACTTTCTTCACAGGAACTGAATGTTTATATGCATATTTGGACATAACATTCGCAAAATGTTGCAACACTTATAGTAAAAACAAAACTAATGAACTCTGTGTGAGTTGAACTTCATGATATCATCTGCTATTTTTGCACTTTTCTGAAGCTCAGCAGAAACACTTCCTCTATTAGAGATGCTGTGAAGATCAAACTTCACAGACCTTCAGCGAGAGCTCAGAATGAAGACGCTGCTGCTTTCCCTCCTCTGTAAGTGGATTTCTGCTCATCATCAGTATTATTTCATGTGATTCAGTGCTGTGATTCAGATGATCTGAATGATGTGTTTTTGTGTTTGTTCAGGTGTGCTGGTGTGGAATCAACACACTGAAGCTTTGACTGATCAACAGGTGACTTTAGGACAGACCGTGACTGTAGCTTGTGAGTTTAAATTAAAAGCTCTTGTTTGGTTTGTGAAAAAACAGTCAGCTCGTCCGATGATGATCATGAGGACTTTTGGAACTGAAAAGGCTGAATATTACGATGAAAAACTGCGCAGCAAATATTCAGAGGGAAGCAGAAGCCACTTAATAATCAATGATGTCAGTGCTGATGATTTGGGCGATTATTACTGTATCAAACCAGGCTTTGCTTTGAACATCAGTGATGGTATCAGACTGCACACTGCTAGTAAGTATTTAACTGCAATAAACAAACGAGAATTATTATTATTGTTGTTGTTGTGAAATAAGCTACTTTACCTGTGGTTTTCTAATTAAAATTCCCTACAAACAATCTTCATGTGAATTAGCAGCTAAACAATGTTTTTATCCTTTGTTTAGAAGTCTGACATGATGTTTTTTTTTAGAATAACATCCGTCCAGACCAACGGCAGTGATGTTCCTCCTCAAAATGAAATATATGAATTAGCGACAAGCTGAGAGATTGATTATGCTTGCTTCAAATGATCAGAATTATGTGCTGCTCGAACATTTAAGGAAAAAATGACTCTCTAGACTTTAAACATGATGTATTTGTAATAAAAATGACTAATATCTGTCTGCTCTGCGCTTCAAGAGTTAATCAAGATTTGTAATAAACTTTTGCTTTCAGAATAATTCATGTTTGTAACGTGTTCTCTTTCTGAGTTGCTGATTATTATCAGATCTGATACGTTTTGAGGCCATGTATCACCAGTAATAAGTTCATTCTGCTTTCATGAGTTGTCAGAATTTCATGAGTTGTCTCAAACAATGTCAGGATATTAATCAATTTAAAAAGTTGTATGAATATATATTATTAAAGGCATATAATGATGAAGGTGATTGAAAAAAGGAAAAAATGAGGAAGGTTTGATGAAATTTAAATGAATGAATATTTGCAGTACTATGTTTTGATTTATTGATTTATTGATTTCTTGATTGATTTATTTTTTGTTATAAAATGCAAATGTATAAATGGAATCAAACATGTAGTATGTTGAAGATGCCAAAAGGATAAAATATGTCCAATGTAAAAAGAAGAGATAAGTAAAAAAAAAAAAGAAAAAGAAATAAGTTTAAGTAATAGACGAATGATGTGTGTGGTAATGGGGTGGGAAAATAATAAGCTTGTGCTTCATCCTGCTCCATTTTTGACAATGTTTAATTTTTTTATTTTTTTGTTAAAGATATTTTATGTATGATATATTTTTGTTCGAAAATAAACTAAATCAAATCAAAAATCCAAAAAATCAAATCAAAATGTGGAAATGAAAGTTGTTAAAAGCAGCTGGAGTGCCCATGAGATCCACTAAAGCAGAAATGCCCAAACTAGGGCCCGCGGGTCAAAGTTGGCCCACGATAACCTTTGATTTCGCCCATCATCCCCATCTAAGAAGAGAGCGAGAATGATGACGAATAATGTTGAATATAATGCAAGCATATGTCTCAAACATAATAATTCAACTTCAGAACTATGAATAGTTGTACTGCAATGTCATCTCTTTACTGTGCATTAATGACCAGGACAAATTTAAAGTCTATTCAAGTCCACCATTCCAAGTTAGCATTTTAACCAACAGTAGAATTACAGGCCTAATATTATCATTGTTGTTTTACCAAGTTAAAGAAATAACAATAATAATAGCTTACTCATATTAACCTTTATTTTACCTCTATCTTTGCTTCTATTTGAAGAAAAATAAATTGTGATTCTCATTTTAGCCAGAATTGTGCTGCCCTAATTACGATTCGCCCAGACTACACTTCCCATAATCAATTGCACCGATTACTCATCCCCAGCTGTTGTGCATTATACAGACCACCCAAAACACTGTCTGTATCTGAAATCACCCCCTATTTCCTCATTCACTATTACTTAGTCCATTAATGTAGTTCACTTAAAAGAATGAAGGAAAACAAGTGAGTGAAAGCACTGGAAAGGATGCCATTTTGTTTGTGCTTTGCGTGTTATTAAATCCTTTAGATAAGAGGTCTAGACTTTAAACTTCTTGCACAGACCCTGTGATAGCCATTTAATACTTAGGTACAAAAGTGTTTTTGTTTTTTGTTTTTAGGTACTAATATATACTTTTGAGGTACCAATATGGACCCTTTAAGTACAAATGTGTACATTTTGAAAAGGTACCACCCCTGTAACAGCTCGCGTACCTTTATTTCTTAGAGTGTAGAGGGAACAGAGCTTTCTCTGTGGCGGGTCCTCGGTTATAGAACACTTTGCCCCTTGAGATTAGAATGGCTCCATTTCTATCTAATTTATATCACTCCTAAAAACGTACTTTTTTAGCTTGGCTTTTTAATATTATTTTAATAGTCCTTTCTACTGCTACATTTAAAAAATAATTAAAAATCAGTCGTTTCTCTTGTCTTTAGTTTTTATATTCTGTCTTTTTATTTTATTTGTCTCATGTACAGCACTGGTCAGTCATGTGACTGTTTTTAAATGTGCACTATAATTAAATGAACTTAAACTTGAGCCTTTCGCCTGTGGAATAGTCTTTCATCTTGCCTTTGTTGCTGTGTTTGCCGTTGCCTGAGCGTAGACTTCAACTTCTTCTATAGGGCTTACCAATATGGTGACACAGGGACTTTGCTTTTTATAATGAGATGAGCAATCCAGTTCTCTATCATAGATCAGTGATACATACTCTCTAGTATTGAAAATTACATACGGTGCCTCTTCCTTCACTTGTTTTAAAACTATTTGATTTTCCTATACTTCTGTTGAACACAAAGAAGTTATTTTGAAGAATGCCGGTTGCTGTAGCACCTACAGACCTCTCTACCAGTAATTAGTTTTTCCTACCATAAAAAATGGTAAATCTTGATATCAACAATTCAGTTTTTGATATCAACAATTACCTTTTTTGATATCAAGAACTGAATTGTTGATTTCAAGAATACATATCCTGAGTATGAATAAAAGTCAAAACGGCTTGCCATAGTCACGCTGCCATCAGACTATGACTGTTTGTTGTGAATACATGCCCTCTAGTGGAGAAAATTTCATGATCTGCCTTTAAAGTGATAATTCACCTAAAAATCTTAATTCAGTCTTCATTTATTCTTCCTTTACTTGTTTTAAAACCTATTTGATTTTATTTCTTTTGTTGAAAGCAAAGAAGATATTTTGAAGAATGCTGCTGCCCCCAATAACTTAGTAACTAATTTTCATACCATATTTACAGGTAGGTCCCAGCAACCAGCATTCTTCAAAATATCTTTGTTTGTGTTCAACAGAAGAAATAAAAAGATAAAGGTTTAAAGCCACATGAGGAAGAGTAAATGATGAGGTGATTTTTATTTCTGAACTATAAATAGAAGGTTTGACAGTGGGAGGTAAGAGAAGTTCTCTTCCTGAAGCTGCACTTCCGCTCTAATTCACATTAAAGTCAACCATCTTACTGCATGCGAGTTACACAAACAGAATGAAGATGACGCTGCTTTTACTCCTCTGTAAGTCTGACTTTGTGTTTGATTTTATTCAAATCTTCTCACGATCTGATGATTTACTGTTGTGTAAATGATGTACATTATCATACATAAATGTTTTATTTTCACAGATCTGCTGCTTTGGTGTCAAACTGCAGAGAGTTTAATTGATAAAAAGGTGAATATTCATGAAGACGTGGCTTTAGACTGTCAGATTGATGTAAAAGGGATATATTGGGTTTTTCAGAAACTGACAGATTCTCCAGTGCTGATAATGAGGACTTTCACATCAGATTCTACATCAGCTCTTATACAAGAGGAAAGATTTGGAGGCAAATATTCATCACTCACTTTGAGCCGTTTGTTTATTAGTAACATAACTATTGATGAGTTAGGAATATATTACTGTATAAAAAGAGACGGTACAACTATACGCATCAGCAACGGCGCTAGACTTTACATCACTGGTAAGCTTGGACTAAAAATCATAACAAACCTGAATTGTTGTCAGATATAAATACTGCATTAAACTGTTATTTTAGCCTTTATTTACAGATCTACATAATCTTAATTTATATTTGATATTTTTTAAACACAAAATTTTTACCAAAAGCTGCTGAAGATGAGAATCAGACAGAACCGAAAGAGAATCAGACGTATCTGGATGAGTGTCATTATCAGACGATGCAGCAGGCTCTGATAGTTCTATACATCATACTGAACATCGTGATGTTTTCTGCAGTAATAGGTGAGATCTCGGGATTCTGCATAATGTGAAATAACAGATAATACTCAACACTTTATGATACATATCATGCAGATCAGGGCGTTAAATGAAAAATGTTGATGCTTTTTTAGGTCTATTTCAGATCAAACTTCAACTGTGTAAGAAAAGACGACAACAGAATGAGGAACTGGAGGAGATTTTCTGCACAAATGCTGAAGAGGTATGGCATTATCTCTTATTCTCTTCTATAAATGTGTTGAAATCTTTCTATGTGGACATTAGAAGCTCATTTAGGTTTTGTTTTGTAGTTTTCTGAAGTGGAGTTTCGTCTGTTTCACCCGAACAACAACACTTCTGCTCCTTTTCAGAAACCAAAGGCAAAAACTAGACGCATATAATTATTATTATCATCATCATTACAGTCTACAGAATCATGTTCTGCTGAATAATGAAAGTAATGTTCGCTTGAGTGTGACTCAAATTGACTGATATTTGTTAATGTTACTTATGTAATGTAAAATGTGTTTTCAGCGTGTCTTCTGTTTGCTTTTGTCTTGATACCCTAAGTCTTATAATTGATTTATTAATAAAATAATTGTGTTTTTTGTTCATTGTTTGTTTCATTTTTTGGTTTTTATATCTCCTCAAAATAATGTAAAGTGACAATAGGCATTACATGTGTAAACTATGGTTGGTAAAAATTTGGGGTTGCTACTTTTTTACTTGCAAAAACTATTTGAAAATATTACTGCGATTGAAATATTTCAGTTTCTAATGTTTTTTTATGCTTTTTATTTGAAAATGTTCCAAATGTAATTCATTCATGTAATGATAATGTATTTTCAGCAGCTGTTTCTCTAAATGTTGTACAGCTTGGTGATTCAGAAATTAATTTCAGTGTGGGTTTAACTGAACAATCAGTTATTATTAGGGCCAGACGGAATCTGCGGACATTTTTTGCTATTTCTGCGGAGTCGTTTGTTAAAAATCTGTGGATTTATTCGGAATGATTTTGGGAGTATCATCAATAAAAACTTATTATATGAAATAAAACGTAATACCTTTTTAACTTTTATTTAATGTTTACAATGTGAATCCAATTTTATCCACTGTATTTGGTAAACAAAGCAAGCCTCTCATATAAAACATCTACTAAAAGACAGAAAATATGACTTTACGAACTGTATTGTGAATTAATCATATGAATATTTTCATATAAGTCAATATTATTACTGAAATTAATTTAAAAACTGAATAAATATACATTTACACACATTTAGACAAGTAAATAAACAGAATCAATGATGGGCTGAAAATCTGCCGAAATCTGCGGAATTCTGCGTGGGCAGATTCCATGTGGGCCTAGTTATTATATGGAAACGCTCATGTGTTTGTTCTAATTGTGTGTATGTGTGGTGTTAATAAACAGATTTGAATCTTATGTGTTAAGGTGTATTTAACCCTTAATAAGTTCTCAAAATATGTATATTATATCTGCATTCAGGGTCTATTTGTACCCAAAGATATTCATATTTTTCATATACATTTGTAATGCTCTGTTTGCTTGTTGCACCCTTTATTAATAAACTTCAGTTAGTGCAAAATGAGATGCCAAAGTTTTTACCAGGTCACAAAAAACATGATTATGTCACACTCCAAATGTATCTTCTCTAAACTGGCTGCCTGTTAATAATCTCTTAAACTCAGCGGAATTGTATTCACATTTCAAACAGTTATTGAATGAATCGCCGCGTTTTTTATGGCGCAGAAAAAGAAGACAGCCTGAAATTAAGCTTTTTTTTTCTTGGAGCTGAGGAAGTTTTGGAGAAGCTGACTTTGACTTCTTTGATATACTGTAATGTTATGATACAAATGGGAAGGAGAAATGAGAAAGTAATGGAAACTCATGTTCTTATCATGTAAGAACTATGCAGAAGCAAATATGTCATATTTGATATGAATGATTTTCCCAATATTCAGTTGAATTACAATAATCTTTGCATACTCTAAGGTAGAGACAAAATTATTTTTCCTAGTGTTTGCTGCTATCTGCTGATTTCAAGCAGAACTGTCTGGAGTTGTCTTATTCTCTTATGGGATTATCTAAACATTTTCAAAAAAGCATTTTAGAGCAAAAAATAAAAAAGCGCCCAATGTTAAAGTGGTTCATCATAAAACAGAAAACATAACAAATATTATTTATTATTTTCAGCAGTTTCTTATGTAAATTTAAATGGTTTTCTGTCCAATAACACTGGAATTTGTCATTTATACCACTGCATTTGGATATGCACTCTGAGCCCGGATAAGTTGAGTTTACTTAAAAAATTTGTGGAAACTGGTTGCCCTAAAATTTTTAAGTAATGGATACTTAAAAAAATTGAGTAAGCTCTACTTAAAAGATAAGAGTTGTTCTAATATGCATTAAAAGTTGAATATACTTAATGCTTTTAATTAGTGTTTTTATTTAAACTTTCTTTCAAAATACAACAAAACAATGCAAATGCTGTGCAATACAACTTAAAAATCAGTTTGCCTACTTTACTCTTAAGTGCATCTACTCAAACAAGAGCTAATAACATTGACCCCAGCTTTAAATGCTCACAAAATGTGTTGTTAATACCCCCAAGAACATGAAAGCTTGTTTTAACATCTGGACTTAAAACGATAGTTCACCCCAAAAAATGGAAATTTACTCACCCTCAAGTTAAGTGGTTATTTTTTTCTGAAGAACAAAAGTTGATATTTGGAAAACCTGTAACCATTGATTTCCATAGTAGGAAAAAAATACCATGGAAGTCAATGGTTACAGGTTTCTAGCTTTGTTCAAAATATCTTTATGTTCAACTGAAGGATGAAACTCACACATGTTTGGAACAAATGAAGGATGAGTAAATGATGACATAATTTCAATTTTAGTGTGAACTATCCTTTTAAACACATACACATACTGTTGAACACAATGTATACTGCTTACATACAAGTGAAAATTTGTTCATGACTGTACAGAATGAATTTTTACTATTTTAACACAAGTATATGTACTGAACAAACTGTAATTTTGGGTCTTTTTTCACAATACAATGACAAATAATTAATAATTACAATTATTATGAAGATCTGTAACTGTTAGCTGACCTTTACACTGTAACAGCAGGATGAGACTGTCTTTTTTAAGAGCAGGGGATAAATGGGTCCGAGAAGACAACAGAAGGCTCGAGGCAGGTCTGTATGAATGATGAAAGATGATGAACACTCTGGATGGGTTAAGCTGTGGACTTTTTTTCACTGATGCAGATGATTCCTGTGGAAACTTGATAGTATGGGTCCTCGTGAGAGACATCCTATTGAAAGAAAAAAGAATGCAAATATGATGATACTAGTTAAATAACTAGTTAAAAAGCCAGAATAAAAGAGATGATGAAAATAGGCAATATGTAGACTCATGTAGACAAAAAAACCCACCTTTGTCTGACGTAAGAGCTCAGCCAAAAGCTGACCAGCAACATGTTTCCTTTTCCTGAAGATGCTCATCAAATTTGGAGAGTAATTTTAAGACCCTTATGGAAGCTCTCTGTGAGATTTGTGCCCACCACTTGATTGAAGTTGAAATAAACCTGAAATATAAAACAAGTGAAAAACAAAACAGTTATGTTCCTTGTGTATTTTAGTCCAGTGTGCTTTGAAAGTTACAATCTTGTTAAGAGCACATGACTTTATGATTTACTTTTACAGAACAATACTCTAGCCAAGCCACATGACATACTGCTAAACATAACTGGTGCATCTGCATTTGTCAGTTGAGCAAGATTGGTGTGAATATAAAAGTGCTCTTTTAAGGCAATAAATTGTTTTTAAAAAAATCAAAAACAATTCCTGTTGCAAACAAGGAAACAGAACAATTCTGGCATATAGTTTCCATTTGTCAGTCTATAATCCTTTTTTCACAGTTAAAAATACAATACTTACGTAGCATATGCATGCCTTTCTGTCATCTGAAACAAAATAAAACTTTGTTAGAATGCATCTACTTATAATTGCATTAAACATTCGTTCAGCTTATTCTATTCAAACAATGGCTGCAATAAAATTAAACAAATTTAAAAGTTTGTTCAAATTCACTCACCAAACTAAATTATGATTGTCCTTACATCCATTCTGCTCCACTGAAACCACAGCATACTGTACAGTACGTGACCAACCTGAAATGTGTTGAACAGGACAGTGTTTACCCTAAACCAGTGGCAATACTGTATTAAAAGCTTTAAATAGCATGTACTGTTTAAAGTATGCTCTATGACCGCAAATAATCAGCTCGGGGGGAAAAAAGGCGATAATACACAGCTGAAAATGCGCTGTGTAATCGCCTCACGAGTATTCAGACTTGGCGCTGTTTCCATGTCAACCGTGCAAACAAATGAAACCGCACCAATTTGAATTTGTGTTGTGTGAAAACAATCACTTGTTGTCAAGTGAAAGTGCCACGACTCGATTAAAGCATGTTTTTCGCGCAGTAAATCGTCCGCGGAACACGCTTCACAAACATATATTTAAGAGGGATCGTGTCCACCACTCAGAAGTGAAAATCTTGCAGGTTAATTAGCGAGCTCACATGCAAAATATACACGGGAAGTGTTTAAACAGGACCCGCGCATTTAAAGCGAAACATACTTAAAACAGTGTTTTCCGGTATTCACAAACAGCCGAAAATGAAAACTGGATAAAATGTTTACATTCTACTCACCAGAAGTCTGATATCACCTGCTTGCTGCAACCGCAACAAAATGGCGTTGTCTGACTTGAACAGTAAGTCAGGTTGTGGGCGGGGCGTGATCAGTCAAAAACTTTTAAAACATTAGTCTATTGTACTTAAAGTTATTCATACAATAAACTTTATCTACAAAAAAAGTAGAATTCACTTAAAATGTTATAGTAATGAACCAAGTATTAAACTATTTAAGTACTTTGCACTTAAACTGCATAATTAGACATGAAATCCGGGCTAACAGTGTATAACTTATCTAAAGCCTCTTCAAACTATCAAAAACATTAAGTTGGCATTGACAAAAAGTATACAATGTCGTTGTTTTTGTTGCTGTTGTTGTTGTTCGGTCCTGGAGGGCCGGTGTCCTGCAAAGTTTAGTTCCAAACCCAA
>CAIGQQ010037719.1:4736516-4747009 GCA_903798035.1 Danio albolineatus
TATATATATATATATATATATATGCCTTTCTGTGAAATTGTCAAATTTGGCCCGGGACAACGTGTTGTTTTTTGCATCTGGCCCTCGGCCAAAAAACTTTGGACACCCCTGCGTTAGAGGATCTTCTTGTGTCATTCTGGAGTGACCGACTGATTCTACTGTGGGTTAAAGCAACCTGGTTCCACCCCTTTTTCCAACATTGGGGAAAAAGCTTATTTCATGGAGTCGAAGGAAAACAGTAAACATCTCAAACCAATACCTTCTGCAGAGCAATCGTGAGGATCCTGGTGGCGTCGGTGTACTGAGGAGAGTCTGTGCCGTAGCGGCGGACAATCTCCTCCAGTCCCGCCAGCTCCAGAGAGTAAAGATCAGGAGCAGGATCTTTAGCCAGATGCCTGTGTTTCTGCAACTGTAGCAAACAATCAGTTCAAATAACGCAGAAACGATCAATGCAATATCAGCACAATTCTCTTAATGTTTTAAAACTGCCACTGTCATTTCATTTAATTACAGATTTGATTTGGAGACTACGGGTAAACAACTTTCAAAAGAAATAGTTGGAAACACAAGAAGATTGGATTTACTGCATTTACTAATAAACAAACAGTATATAAATTACAGGATTCATTCATCTTTGTTGATGTTATTTAATGAAAACAGTTGTTGGTTGATAGTTTGTTAACTCGCGGTGCATTAACTAATGCTTACAAGAATACGTTTGTATTTTAATAACACATTAGTAAATGTTGAACTATGGTTAATAATTGCTGTACACTCAGTAAAAATGGTACAATGTTGTACCAAAGAAGGTACAAACCCTTGTCACTGGGGCAGCACCTTTTTGTGGGACAGAATTGTACCTTAAGAAAAGAAACAAATTTGTACCTTTTAAGGTCATGATTTGTACCATGGAAAACCAAAATGTACCTTTGTTTTTAAAAACCTGCAGATACAATATTGTATACTTTGTGAAAGGTACCACCACAGTGACACGACACTTTGTACCTTAACAGTGTCAAAAATGCTTACTAAACATTTATTAAAAGGCCTTAAATGTTTAGTTTACAATACCTATAGTTTTATGTTTTACCAGTTGTTTTGTATTATTGTATTATAGTACTAAAAATGTATGTTTATAAGTATCTTTCACCATACTTTTAAATGATGATTCTTGTTTTAATATGGAAATTATTCATAAAAATCACTGTGCCTTTCCAGTCATATTTATTTTCATAGATACTGTAATAAAGGAGTTGTTCAACACTTTTGTACCTTTTATATGAGAACAATTGTGTACCTTCATTTCAGTTGTACCATAAAAGGCACAGAACAGTATCATAAGAGGTCTTTTCAGTACCATATAAGGTACAATTTTTACAAAGTTACAAAACTGTTCCTCAAGGAACATCATTTGTACCATCGTGTACCTTTTTTTCTGAGAGTGTAGCAAAGTATCTTTCATTTTAATGCTGGGTTCACATTAAGCCTGGAGCAGCGCGTCACTAGCTCTAGTTTACTCACGGGATGTTTTTCCCCAAATCTTTAACTTGACTTCAATTATTTGAACTTGTGCAGAAGATGCAGCTGAGGTGAATTCCACGCATTCGCAGCAAACACATCATGCATCATTCGCACCACGTAGAAATAATCTACCTTTAATCGAGTGTTTTCAATAACAATTTATGTAATTTTACTCATGCAAAATGTTAAATTCGCCAATTGATTCGAAACCAGCATTAGTTCATGATAGTAAATACATTAACTAATCTAACCAAAATGTGACCAAACAGTTTATGCATTATGATATTTCTATAGAGGAACCAACACATAGAGGTCCGTAAAAAATCTAGCTACGTCGAATAATAAAGAACATGTTTACATTTTTTCCTAGTGCTGTCTGATTATCGTTTCGAAATCGCGATTTGAGCATCAGCACGATTTTCCTCACAGCATGCTATTTGAACCAATCATAACACAGAGCGCCTATACAGAGAACAGGAGAGTGAGCTAAATGACAAATAGCCTGCATAATCAGGGACGATGAGTTCAGCACAGGAGGACGTGGTGGTGGACAAGTCAACATCTATGGTGTGGGATTACATTGGATAGAGGAAGGCTGATGTATAGCAGAATTAGGTGATTTGTAAGACCTGTCAGTCACATATCGCTTCTATAAGCATGTGGAAAGCATGAGGTGAGTTCGCTTGTTTAGCATTCAAAATGCTTTGCACTCGCGCTCCTTTGTCGTGGCTTGGCAACCATCAACCATGTTTGGGTGTTCTGTGTTTGTCTGAGGTAATTGGTCTACCGAAATGTGTATATTCCATATATAGTATGCAGCTGATCGGTCAGTTCTTGTTACATTACCTGTGGCGCGCTTGTAGCATTCTGAAAATAGAGATGTTTTCAAATGGGTGTGCATGGAATACGCGCGCGTCACTCCCAATATGTGCGCAAGCCAGGCGCCTCCATTAGAAATAACGAACTTGTGCATGCAAATATGTGAACGGAGTATTTCACAGCATTGTCACAAAGAGGTCTATGAACTATGCAAGGCAAAAAAATCTGAGGACACTTAGAAAAGTACACGCAACTACTTCTGACATGTGGTCAAACAGAACATTGGTGCCTTACTTGTGTTTGACGGCAAGCAAGCACACATGGTGCCTTACTTGTGTTTGCCGACGTGCAAGCACACATGCAGTAGTCTATTTATTTGTTTTGCCATAGGTCTGCTCTAGAACCAATTTGTTACATCTTTTTTTGCCTTGTGTCTGTTTTAGAGGCATGTTACAGGTCTTTGATAAAGATCTAATTGTTTCCCAAATCGGTTTCAGAATCACATGTCTGTGTGTGTCAAAACCGTGATTAAAATCTAAAAATCGCAAAATTGTTCATGAAAATCATGGTCAATTTCTTTTGCCCATATCGCACATCCGTAATATTTAACTGGAAAGACAGAACTAAGAAAAAAACTAAGAAATGAAACCTAATTTATAAGGTATCAATGATCTTTTATTCATTTATATGTTTTAACGCCAAATCAAAACATACAAATAATGGAAAAAAACTCATAAAACACCTTATAAGATCTTTCAATTAAGTCAACGATAAATATTCTAAAATTCATGTAGGAGACTACCAGTTCAAAACAGTTCCCTTAAAATATTTTCGCAGTCATAACATGTTGTAATGAAACTCACCAGAGCTGAGATGTCATACAGCACCTGAACCTCAGAGAGGAACAGAAGATCAGCCTGAAACAGACATGCACGCACACATATTTAGACCAGCACATTGTTTGGTGTGGGAAAACAAACATGCACGTTTTGAACAACGCTTTCGATCTGTAAAAAGTACTTTCACATATCGACGAATAAAGCAAGTAAGAGAAAACCACTTCCTACTTCAGCCCAAAAACAGCTCACGTCTGGATAGCTATGTATATGTACACTGCATAGTCTAAAAAATAAACTGATACAGAAATACTACAGCATGCGTTTACCTCATTGTTGCGGCTGAGAGAGACGAGGGGAAGAGACGTGAGGACGGATCCGTCCTGGGACAGACGTCCACGAATCTGCTGCAGAGTGACGGGAAGATCCTCAAAAACCGTGTTGGCCATTCCCATCATATACAGCCTCTGAAAGACAAAAATCAAGACTTCTTTCAATATTAGACACTAATATCAAATGTTCTAAGTTTAACACATGGTATTTTATCATGTTTTTAATAGTTTTTACTGCAACAAGTTAGTAATAATTCATCATTGTAATCATTTTGCCATATTACACACTGATATTTGATTTATTTATTTATTTATTTTCAATATAAAAACAGATGCATGACAAGTAATATGATAAAGAATATATAATGAAATTAAGTAACACTTTAATAAGAATTCACAATATCAACTACTGGCTTTTTACCTGATCATTATTAACATTTAACCTCCTTGAGTGTCCAAGGGCACGTTTTAGCTCTTAAGTGGCTCTTTAAAATACTTTGAATGTTTTATATTTTGTAAAGACATACAGTGTCATCCTGCAACTGTTTTGCAGCATATGAAATGTCTCAAACACTATTTATAAGAGTCCAAAATGGGGAAAAAAGTTGTTTTTACTCTCTGATAGTCAAAGCAAGTTAAAAAAAATCTATGTTAAATAAGCATTAAAAAAAGTCAAGAAAAAGTGTTTTATGTAAATTCAGACCACAAGTCCACATATATGGATATACTTTTCTCTAAAAGTACATCATATCAAAAGATGATACTTTATTCTAATTAAGTTCCAATATGCCCAAATAGCAAAGAGAAATAAAAAAATGCATGTAAAAAAAACACCTTGGGCCTTAAGAGGTTAAAGATATTAAGATATTATGCAGCCCAGTACCTAAACCCAACTTCTAACTAATAATAAGCAGCACATTTATTAATAGTTTACTGAGCTAATAGTTTTAGTACATATATTGTTTATAGTATGAATTGTTGTATAATCGTAAATTTGTAACACTACATAATAATTAGAAATTAGAAATAATAGTAATTAAAAATACACAAAAGTTTCCTTTAAATATTCCTACAAAAAGAATTACTCTGAAAAGAAATGGTGCAATTTGGTGTTATAAAAATTTATCAATATTATTATATTTTCATTATTTATTTATTTGTGATCATACTTAATCTTAAGGCTATTGATGTGCTTTCCATTAATATTCATATTGTTCACCTATGTATGTTACGTCATGATTATTCTACTATTGTTCATATTATTACACTATACTCTTTTCTCTCCATATTCATCTCATTCTCTGTGTACCTTTTTGGCTCGAGACTTCCGGTCTCATACACTTCCATTCATTTTTGGACGTTAAAAACGGCTCATTTTGCTGCTTGATGTTGCAAACTGATATTTTCTTATTATATTATTCTGCTTTGTCTTTATAGTCATGCAAACAATCGTTTGTAGAGCAAGTAGCTTGACCGTTTTTTTTGCTGTTTTTATTCTTATTCATTTCTCCCATAGACAACTAAATCGGAAGTTCTAAAACAATCGCAAAAACACGCACACTTTTGCATTGCATTGAAGAATAAGGTCAATACACTTTCTTGTAAACACTCCATATTACAGATAACACCATTTTTAGGCAGTTTTCATTTTTTACCACTAGGCTACTGTGACCAACGATTTTCAAACTTAATATTAAATTCTTTAAAAAAAAGGTTGATTATTCCATGTAACTGCAGATTGCTGGTATATTTTGAC
This sequence comes from Danio albolineatus, assembly GCA_903798035.1. Taxonomy (NCBI): domain Eukaryota; kingdom Metazoa; phylum Chordata; class Actinopteri; order Cypriniformes; family Danionidae; genus Danio; species Danio albolineatus. The sequence goes on from CAIGQQ010037719.1 coordinate 4,741,781, forward strand.
AGCTACTGTTGTTAACCCTATTTATATCTGATTTCGATTGTAATGTACTAATGTGCCCCTTTTTTAAACCTGCTTTGGAAGAATAATTATTGTAAAAACAATTATATTCACAGAAATAACACTTCTTTTTTTATTTACACAAATAAATTTGAAGCATTATTTGTAGTTTGTTTTGCATCCACACTCCATGGACATAATTTGAACTTTTTTATATGTTGCTCTTTGAATTGGTCTCTCTTGACACTAGATGTTCTTGCATTTGCAAAGTGTTGCTCCTCCCTTTCTGCTTGAAAGCTGTCAAAACCACAACTCTGCTTATATAAATTACCCTTTTATATTTGTCACGATGACATGACATGGTCCTCACTCTGACCTGTGCTATATGGAGAAAACGTCTTGCAGTATATAGATTAGTGGTATAATTGATAAGCAGAATTTTTTTTTTAACATTTTTTACTTTCAGGAAATAAAGACGACAAATAAATGTTGCATTGTAGCACTGAAAGCAGGCCAATTTATTATAATAGTATTCACAGTAGGTTCTCATTTAAATGTGCACTGAACAATATTTGAAAAATGTTTTTTTTTTTTTTTTTACCAAAGTGTCAGACCGAGTCCCAAAAACACATTCATAGCTAATCAGCGGTACGGGGTGTGTATAATAACTATAACTTACATTTTAAAAAAGGGGTGGTTCCTGTTTACTAATGGGCATGTTTGTTTTAGTTCTTAAATCAACACCATGTAGTAAAATTAGTGCACCTTTTGTGTTTTACCGAACGAAGAATGATATATTTTTGGTGTCATTAGTGTAAATTTTGTTTTTGAAAATTGGGATTAATACATCACAGGAAAGTTAATAAGCTTTTCATTGGTGTATGGTTAAAATAAATGTAAATATTGAGAAAATCGATTTTAAAGTTGTCCAAATTAAATTCTTAGCAATGCACACTAATAATTCAAGATTTGTTTTGATATATTTACAGTAAAATTTTACTAAACATTTTCATAGAACATGATCTTTTACTTGTAAATTTTATTTTGGCTACTGTCAAAAATATACCTGCTCAATGGAAGATGTATGTTTTGTGGTCCAGGGTCATATCTAGTACTTCATTTACATTCATTACAATACAACTTCAAGTCATAAAAGTTCAAGTCTTTTAATAACCCCCTGAAACCTCAGTATTTTATTTCTGATGAGTATTTCAAAGAGAGCCCTATAAAGGTTTAAATTGCACGCATACATGGTTTGCATGAGCATTTTGCTTGTTTGCAGGCATCATAGTTATTGTTTAATTACGGTCATACCTCTTCACTGGGAGCAAGCTGTAAGACCACAGGCGTGCTGTCAGCAAACAGAGTGTGAACTGTATTCGCCACACTGTCCAGAGTGAACGGAACTGGCTGCAACATAAACAGATAGACAGGAAGATAAAACATCAGACAGAATGATAGTTTCATTTTGGCCTTGCATGAAACCCAATTTAGAAAGAATAATTTAAAATACATAGAAAGTCATCTGTCATAGTAAATGCAAGTACAGTGTTCACTTCGATGTTTAAAATTAACATTTGTGAAAAATAAAGTATGGCTGATATAATGTTTCATCATGATTCACCATAATGTAAAAATGCACAGATAATGGCCCTCTATGCTAGTTTTTAACAGTAGATGGTGCTCTAGGCTACTTTTCAACAGCAGATGGCGCTCTAGGCTAGTTTATGAACAGTAGATGGCACTCTAGAATAGTTTTTAACAGCAGATGGCGCTCTAGGATAGTTTTTTTTTTAAGCAGATGACTTGCTAGGCTAATTTTTAACATCAGATATTCGAACTCGGAACGCACTGACATGCTACTGCACCATATGTCAGCACACTAAGTACAAGTCTATTGCGCCGACTAGACTAGTTTTTAAACAGCAGGTGGCACTCTAGACTAGTTTAAATACAGTAGATGGCGCTATAGGCTAGCTTTTAACAGAAGATGCTGCTCTAGGCTAGTTTTTTTAACAGTTAGTTTTTAAACAGCAGATGGAGCTCTATGCTAGATTATAACAGCAAGTGGGGTTCTAGGCTAGATGATGCCACTCTATGCTAGTTCTTAAACAGCAGATGGCGCTCTAGGCTAGTTTATAACAGCAAATGGTGCTCTAGGCTAGTTTTTAACAGCAAATGGTGCTCTAGGCTAGTTTTTAACAGAAGATGCCACTCTATGCTAGTTCTTAAACAGCAGATGGCGCTCTAGGCTAGTTTATAACAACAAATGGTGCTCTAGGTTAGTTTTTAATAGAAGATGCCACTCTATGGTAGTTTTTAAACAGCAGATGGTGCTCTAGGCTAGTTTATAATAGCAGATGGCGCTCTAGGCTAGTTTATAACAGCAAATGGTGCTCTACTAGTCTTTAACCGAAGATGCCACTCTACACTAGTTTTTAAACAGCAAATGGTGCTTTAGGCTAGTTTTTAACAGCAGATGGCACTCTAGGGTAGTTTATAACAGAAAAAGAAGCACTAGGCTAGTGTTTAACAGAAGATGACACTCTACGCTAGTTTATAACAGCAGATGGCGCTCTAGGCTAGTTTATAACAGCAAATAGTGCTCTAGGCTAGTTTTTAACAAAAGATGCCATTCTATGCTAGTTTTTAAATAGCATATGGTGCTCTAGGCTAGTTTATAACAGCAAATGGTGCTCTAGGCTAGTTTTTAAACAGCAGATGTGTTTTAACAGCAGATTGTGTTCTAGAGTAGTTTTTAACAGCAGATGCTGCTTAAGGATAGAAGGTTAAAAACTAGACTAGAGCACCATCTGCTGTTAAAAACTAAACTTAGAATCGATTCAAGAGAGAATGGCAATGCATTTTGAAAATCACAGAGTCAATTACACAATTTTACAGAAAGTTTTCACCACAGTACTAATTTTTACCTGTACTTATTCAAGTACATAAATACATTTTCTTATATTTTAAATGATGAAACCATTCTGACAAATGGGTAAAATCTAGTTTTTAGATTTTTTATATAAACTATTAATACACAGAATGACATTTTAGTGGTACAAAAATAATAATAATTAAATAAATAAAGTATGAAGCCGGTATGATTTTATGTTGCAGATAAGCAATACAATTTAATAATTTTTGTGTACTAATTCCTTTATACTGGAAAAGATAAAAAGCTGTATCACACTTTGTTTTAGTGCGAGAAAAACCCTTTAGTCACTGACCCATTAAGATAGATAGATGGAGAGATGGATGGATGGATAGATGGATGGGTGGATAGATAAATAGAGAAGTATAGATAAAGTGGCATATGTCTCATGATATAAAATGGGGAAGTATAGAGGGGAAACTACACTGCTGCTCAATTCTGAAACTTACAAATATAGCTGATGAACATTGTTTTCCATTTTCCGGGTCTAAGGGGAGTTATTTATCTTTACTCAATCGTTTCTGGTAAGCTACAAAGTAAGTCAAAGATCACAAAAAGTCAAACAAACAAGCACACATCATGAAATAAATCCAGCGTGTGAGAATGGGTCACTCACATTTTCGAGAGGGTAAGAGGAAACGTTTTTCGGAAAGTCCAGGCTGTCAATGCCACGCACGACGATCAGAGCGTTTGCACGAGGACGCTGGAACAGTGAACCAGCAGCCAAACCTGGCCAATCGAGATCCTGCAGGACAAAAAAAACAAAAAAAACAAGTTTACTGCAGTACTCACATTGAGACATCATATGTGCTATAACAAAAAAAGGAGATGAAGAAAAAAACAGACATGATACCTCACGAACAGAGAAGCCCATGGTCAGGGCAACCAAATCTGGGATCTTTTCACCCGATATGGGCCACTGCTCATCCCGAAAAGTCACATACTGAGGGCTACGCAGAACTGTCAAACTGTCCCCCAAAACACCTGACAGAAAATACATAAAACAGAAAACAATAGTCACATATTTTCATACTCTTTATTGGCAATAAAAGACAATTGTTTTTACATTTCTGTATCTAATGCAATGACCTTGTAATGACATTTTCTGTGTTTTAAGTGCATTAAAACAATTGTTTTCAAGCAAGATTTCATGGGACACAATATAAACAAATGAAAAATAATAATACAAAGCAAGTATGTTAAAAAAAACTGTTTAAAATGTAAAATATATAAATAAGAATCTAACATTGATCTAACATTGCTTAGAAATAGCTAAATAAGCATAAGTGAAAGGAAGTAGTCTCCAAATGTTCTACACATAACTTCTAATGTAAATTATTCTAAGTTAGGTGTTTCAACGTAAAGATTCATCTCTGCAGTTTGCATTTTAGGAGGCACAGGAATTATCATATTTGGGTGTCATGTGCCATATAAAATATTAAAAGCCCGACTATTAAAAACATATACACGTATGCTTAACTTAATATCATAATCATAATATTGATCAGAATTGTAGGATTTGTTAAATGAACCATGACTGTCACATGACCTGCTAGAGCTTCCTCATTCACGATCAACATTTAACACCAAATCCCTTCTTATTTCAAAGCCTAGTGCAGCAAAAACACAATATGTTAGCAAATACTAGTGAATTAACAGGATGATATTGATAACTGAGAGATATTTGATCGATTTACATGACTGCGGATTATGGCATCTCACTGCAGCCGCCATTATTCATTAAACAAACGCTAAATTCAGCCTGACCCAGCAAAATAAAACGACGAGCACATGAAAGATCAAATATGAAGTCAATTTACCTGATAAAAGTCCTATAAGGGCAAATGCGGTGTTCAGAATTATCCGATTCATTTCGGGACGATTTTCTGATGGACTGCGCTTCCTCGCAACACCAGTCACATGACCAGGGCCTGCCGCGTGACGTCGTGCGTCATGACGCAACAACGTTTCCTTAGTGCTTCGACGGTCACCGCGGGATTCAAACCTCTCTTGATTTTACCGAAATTTGTGATCGTTAAAGTCAATATGCCGACTAAAATAGTTTGATAATGCTGCTAATCGACACTGTTTACATCGAAGAGACATTTAGAAAGGCTAAATGATGTAAACGAGACAATTTTACGTAACGTTAGTAGACCTAAAGTGGATTTATTAACAGCAGAGGTGTTTCTAGCCGGAAAAGATCTATCTATCTATCTAACTATGTCTGTCTGTCTTTTTATTTTTCTTTCTATCTATCTATCTATCTATCTATCTATCTATCTATCTATCTATCT
>CAIGQQ010037719.1:4748256-4759195 GCA_903798035.1 Danio albolineatus
GTATATATATTATTATTATTATTTTATTTTATTTTTTCAAAAAAGGCATTTATTTTACAAATGCATTCATTTTAAAATGCAATAAACATTTTTATTTATTTTGTTTTATTTATATTTTACATTTATTTTTTATAATTTATTAATATATAATTTAATTTTTACATTTTTATATTTTATTTACTATTTTATTTGACTAATTTAACATTTATTAAATTCATTATATTTTTACATTTTCAAGCGCAACCCCCTATTCTTTCGCTGATCGCCCTTCTTGGTTTTCTTGTAATGTCGCCTTTGTCCACTTGGAGGAGCTCTTGTTCCGTCACTGACCGCTCGCGTTAATCTCCGCGTGGCAGCGATCATTTACCAGCCGCAGCTGAAAGATGACTTCACACGTGCTTTCAAGATCAGACCACGCTATATGCTCGACCGATGAGCCCAATATGAGTCATGATTATTCAAAATAAACTTTGGCTTAAAGTGGAAGTTTTAAAAAAATAATTAATAAATAAATAACATATGATTAATCTGAGTAACTTTAAGCATGCACTAATAATAAATCAGATGTTTTTGGTAAAAAGATTAAATGTAGAAGCAGGCCAGAGAGGAAATATAGCCCACGTTGAATAATTTAAAATATAGGCTGCAGTCATTAATCAATACATTAACTTTAACTTTTTGAAAGCGTGTATTTTAGTTTTTGGCAGCTATAAAACTATCATTTCCCCATCCAGTAGCCTACCATATTTGTTAATTGTTTAAAAGATAGGCTACGTATAATAAATATATTAAATTATTTGTTTATTTACATATATAAAGTCTATCAAAACATTAACTTTTATGCAAAAGCCTACCAGTTTGTTTGTTTTGTTTTTTGATTATATATATATATAGAGAGCAATATACATTTTTTAAATATATTTATATATGCCTAGCAAAACATTAACTTCATTAAAGCGTTTATTTGAATTTTTCGCAATAAGACTGCCATTTTCCTATTATAAATATTGTTTTTGTTAATAGATTATTTATTTATTAATTAATTTTTTATTTATTTATTTATTTTTATTTTTAAATGGCATACTTTACAAATCACAGACTATGTGAAACTTACTTTACTTTTAAAAACTATAGACTTCCGCTGCTTTGCAGTTTTATTCAAGGTCAAACCTCAGATCTAAAGCACAATCCATTAAACATGATCTATTCAAACGCACCCTGTTCTCCTCTCCACGATTTGAGTTAAGATGTTTTTGTTGTTGCGTCTGAGGTCCGTTCTCGCGCAGAGCCGCGGGACTGAAGCGCGCCGCCGCGGTGACTGCTGTGCGCGACCCCGTGACACGCCTCCTCTGATTTTCACATTCCATTAGGTAATTCAATAGCAGACAATTAGAGTGACCCAGCCATCGGCCACCCAACGGGACACAATGACCCTGACAGGGCAACGCTGCTCAAGTCTGCTTGAGTTCTGCTTCATCAGTCTGCGCATGTCAATTATTAATTAGTTATAGGGAAACGCGCTTTATTGATAGGCTGGATAAAATTATTGTTTTTTTAAAAGTATTTTTAAAAAATATTGGCTGTTAGGAAGACATCAAAAATATCCTTTTTAATACATGCTACTATTATTTAGTTGGCTGTACTAAACGTGACCTATAAAAATTGTTTTTTATGACATATTTTTTTATATACAAATGAAATACTAATTACAATTTTTCATGTTAATTATTTCTAATTATACTATTATAATATTAGTAACGCTAAAATAGGCAGATAATCATGGGTTTATTTTTTATTTCCTTACAAATAGGCCTATATAATATAAAAAAATTGCGTATTTTTATAAGTGCATTTATGTATTTTGAATAATAAAAATCATAAAAACAAATGGCAAACATCAATAAATCAGTATATCAATAATAATTTCGTCAATAATTTGGTACAATTGGGAATATTGTTCTTTAATAAATAAAAAAAAAATCTGCTTATTTTAGTCACATTAACATGCCTAATTGAAATCAAATAATACTATAAATGTTTTTATTGTTGTTGATATTATAGATAGATAGATAGATAGATAGATAGATAGATAGATAGATAGATATTTAATTTAATATTGTAGCTAGCTATGAGTATGTCTTTTCGCCCGTTTTTAAATATTTTTCCAGTAATTTGTGTGCTACATTTTTGAACTGCCTGTTCAATTTTTATTTTTGATTTCATTTTAATATACACGTATTACTTTTTAAATTATTAATTGTGATTTTATTTATTTATCTATTTAGGCTATTTGTTTATTTTAAAATGTTTAGTTATACAACACTCTGCCAACACTTGTTTTCAACATTTTTATTTATTAATGTATTTTACTTTATTTTAAAGACTAAATACACATTGAAGCAAGCTATTTTATAATTATAGAAAGGCCTGTCAACTAGGTGTTTAATGTTTCTCTGTATTTGTAGTGTGGTTTTGAACACGCTTTAAAATTGTTCGGTCACGAAAGTGGATAAACAGCCGACAACATGCGTTTATTCTGGGGCAGTTCCGTTTTTAAGTGCAGATGTGACTCGGCCGGTTCTCCGCTGCTCTGATAGCTTTGAATGACAGATCACGCCTGGAAGTGACAAAGTCTCGATGAGCGGACATTAACACCGGCGCTGATGGCACTCACTCGTCTCTTCCCCTTCCTCCGTCTCTTTATTCTCGGTGAAAACGCGGAGCGCAGCGCCTCGGGCACTGAACACAATGGAGCTCTGGAGAGGGTGGGACGGGGGATAGAGAGACCCCATGTATAAATGAAGGCTGCATGGGGGAAGGTTTGGGCGGCCTTGGCGAGATCAGATTAAACAACAATACAAAAGCCCACCACACTCGCCTCTTATTTATTTAGATTTTGATGAATGGGGAGCGTTTGTGTCAGCTGAAGAATTCTAATATCCAATAAGGCCCTTTCCGTGTTAAATTGGGCCTAATGGCCTGTTTATTTCGGGATTTATTTTAGTGGCCCGCGATGTCCTTGTATGCGCAACTGATATCACGCGTTTTGAGCTTTGCTCTGAAAGATGCAGTATCTCTTTCTTATCAGTTGGTATCGTTGTCTTATCTCTTTAGAATTGTACATTTATAGTCTTCAAATAGTATGTTTGGATTGAATGTGGGCCTCATTTGCTACCGGAAAGCATTTCTCCCTCAATACAATTCATCTCAGATAAATTGATAGAGATCAATTATGGGAAAGAAGTTATTTTATTAAATTTATAGAGGCTTCTTAAGTGATGATTCAAAATGGCTATTTTATTTCACAAAACACCAATGTAGACAAAAATATAGCCACTGGTCTGTAAAATATTTTTGGATCATGTAGTTTAACTTCCATTTTGAATAATGATTCACAATCCAAAGAAAAATCTATTTAAAACCTTAAAACATTTTCACACACAAAAAACAACAACGCTTAAACCATAAAGAGGCCTAACCTTTATTTCTGTAGACTAACAAATCTGTTCTAAAATAAATGAACACATCATTAAAGAGCTGTGCAACCCTTTGAAATGTAAACTGGACTTCTACATTACACCAAGCAGGCCTACATTCCCTAATTTTGCTGAAACGCGAAGCGCTCGCTCTCTGAATATAGGACTCTGAGCACGTTCCCGAGCTCTTTAAGCGCGTTCCCCAGCGCTGTGACCTCCAGGTCGTCTCCCCCGGGGATGATGCTTGTGTGTGGGGGAAGGGTTTGCCCGTCAGGCGGTGGCCAATACATCCTCCGTCAAAGCCCCGAGCAATCCTGTTACACATGCAGCTCGCGCGATTATCCCGCTCCTCTTCTCTGCGCGACAAAAACAGCCTCTTGCGCATGCAGGACGGCCATAAACACCAGTCAGATCGGCCATGTTTAAGAGCTTTCTAGCTATGCTGGAGCACAAAATATGTTCCAAAATGTTCCGTTAAGGTGTAGGTGTTCTTAAATTAAATTAAACAATAAGTTAAGTTGTGTGACTTTTCTCTGTGTTGTATTTGTATAGCCCAATCGTTATAGGGTTGTGTAAATAAGCTCTGCTGTAAGATGAATATCCCATATTATTGAAATCGTCAAGACAATCTGTTGTCGGTACTTTAAAAAAAATCATCATCTTTAAAATCCCAAATGACATTAAAACAATGTTGCGTTTAGATTTTATTTTGTAAAACTGTCATGAGACAAGTTTATCCGTGACAATAAGCAATTTATATAATTTTTGCCTAAATTTCGCTTGCTGTGATCTTTTTAAATAAAACTTTGGCTTCAGCTTCATAATTAGGCCTGAAAAGGTCAGCTTTATTTTTTCTGTAGTTTCTGCAATTCTGATCACATCCTAATAAATAATGTCTTTTGTACAACAAAAGGCCAACCGCAATTATACTTTACATGACAAAAAAGCCATGAACTGCACCATACGTTTGTGTAATAAGTGTGTGTGTGTGTGTGTCTTTGTTTTTGTTTTTGTTTTCGGGCAATGTGTGTTATGTTCAAAAATAGCTTAATGGTTTCCATGTTTTTAAAACAATTCATTTGTTATTGTATTTATTGATTTTAATCTATGTTTATTTAAAAAATAATAATTGAAATCTGTTCTGCTTAAAAAAAAGTTACATTCATATCTCCCTATGCCATCCATAAGATTTAAAACAGCCCATAAATCTATCTTCCACCTCCTTCTCGCTTTATATCATAAGCCAAAAATACCGTTTTGTGGTTTTCCAGAAGCCTCTCAGCGGCACTGCCGATTAATTTTGTTTACGGAGCCCGTACGCTGTGCGAAACACCCCCCTCTCGCTGTATTCTACACGGGCGCATCGAGTCGTACAGAGGGAGCGCAGCCTACTGGGTTTATGGTAATTGCGGTTGTTCCCCCGACTGGCCTTCTGGGTAAGAGAGAGAGCTAGAGAGAGAGAGAGCGCTAGAGAGAGACAGGCGTCTTGCGCTCAGCTTTCATTCCCCGCTGCACGCGCTTACGGAGAGACGCGCGCACACACACACAAGCAGCAGTCGCGCGAACACTGAGCGCGCCAGGGATATCGCGTATCGGAACCGGGACAAAGAAACGGAAAAATTTCCGCAATCGTACCCGTGAGAGTAAAGAGAGAGCGGGGAACTCGTGTGGTGGTTTAGATGGCCAGTGGTCCGTAAACGTGCGTGTGAGGACCGGCCTGTGCACACACGATCAAACACACTGCTGCCGTTCTCGCGGCGTGGCTCTCGATCGCTCGTTGTCTTGCCCGAGCCCAACATGGCGCTGCGAGGCGTCATATAACAGACTGAGTTCAGTTCAACCCGAGCCCCGGGGATCTTTCGCCACCTGTGCATTCACGCGATTCGTGTCGAAGTCATCCTGCTCATCCGAACCAAAGGAATTACGTTCTGCTTTTGCATGGATGTGTATGGATCTCCTTGACGACTTCACAGTTTCTCGCGGAGTGGATATTCGTATTCGGCAAGTCCGGAGATACTTTGAACTTCTGACGGACTTCATATGAAACAAAGAAAACACTATCGTTACTAGATTGACCCGAGTTATAGGTTACAGAGTAATGCAGCTCTCAACGGGAGCATCTGCTCGTCTTTGTTTTAACGGGAATCGTCTGAAAAACTAAAAGAGTGAAAACTTGCATTTCAAGAGGAGCCCAAGTACGTTTCGTGCAACTCAATGAACAAGAAGAATAACTACATCAAGGTAAGAACATTTTATGCTTAATTATTGATGTTTTTCATGACTTACCTGCTAATGTTTGTTCCGTTACATTGTCCTATAGACAAGTACGTACGATCAGTTTCGTGCGGACCTTTGGTAAAGCTAAATATGGTTCGTTGTCGATGCCTAAATCTAATCATGTTTCCCAGGATATGGTGTTTGATATGTGACATTTCGGTTTGAAACTTGCCTTAGTTGATAAGTTTTCAACATCGCCTCTGTGCTGACTGGTGTCAGGATCTTGTCGTTGTTGACATGTCTTGTTGGTTGTTTGCGTTTGTGTGCGAATATTAGAAACGGCTCTCAGTTTTCTAAACTGAATATTTAAATGCTTCTTTCAGTCTGATGGCTGTCTTCATTTGCTACAAAAACATTTCCCAGGTTACGGGACTTTCCTTTTTAGTTGCTGACCTTTGTGGATTGTGCATCACAGGCTATTCAAAGCGAAAATGCATCGTAGATTTGTGGAACTGTTGGTTTCTGTGAAATTCACGTGTGTTAATTTTCTCGTGTTGAGTAATAAGATGCCAGAAATGAAGCGAGCGCGCGCGCGCTCACGGTGGACTTTTTCCGATCGGGATACACCGCGAGCGCTATGGTTGCGCGAGCCTCGCCCTTTTATATTACGGTTTCCAACCTTATTAAATTTTCAATAAACCGATACTTGCGGTTTCTTACCAAGCTTAGAAATAGAGCAATGCACGTGACCTCCAAACAAGTATACATACGTTTGGAGGTCACCTCGATTTCTTTTATCCACTGTGCTTTGTGAGGGGAGCGAAAGGAAAGATGATGGATATCAGAAGCTTATGAATTCACATAATATATTAAGGGTTTACCGCGGGGTCTCGTGCTAGACTTTGAAGCGCAATGTTCTTCAATGTGACCGCTTTGTGGAGACGCTGTCCTCCTTTTGTTAATAATGTTGACGAGACACTTCGCGACCTTGTGCTCAAAGTTCTTCGCTGTCTGGTCGTGTCCCGGACGGGGGAACGACTTGGCCAGTTTAACAGACACTGACAGTTCTATGTATAATCTGTCACAAAAGCCTTGAAGTTTGAAATCTCTTTGTCCTCGACTGTTTCGGCGGTTTAGACATTTTAAGAGTGATATTTAGATTTTTTTCTTCACTTGTTAGCTATATTTCACTCATTGCGCAGCGTATGTTGGCGCACCCTTGTTGGAAAACCTCATGAGCATCTCAGCGAAGGAGTAGCGATGCCCGAAAGTCTGTAGCTTTAAATCCCACAAGGGTTGATCTATGAACCATTATCACTCTGCCTTCAATAAGACACCTAACACCAGTTTTATCCAGGCTGACTTAATGGGTGCAGTTTAAGTAACTTTAATCACTAATTAGTATTTCTAAAGAGTTCAGACTACATAGTCTGAATAGTTTGCTGGTAGTTATTCGTTATTTTACTCTCGCAGAGGCAAACTTGGGCCCCTCTAGTTACTGGCCTGCTTTTTTTAGTCAAACCCGTGGGTTAATTTTTCACTGGAGTCTCGTTTCTAAATGGTTGCGACGTGCTATTCTGCATAATTAAAGCGCTGTGGACGCTATTAATCAAACATGTCAGAGCGTATCCGTATGAATCCTGGTGGAAAGAAAGCCCTGGATCCATCCATATTTTCATAGGCTTGCCTAAACGGCTACCGCAGATTTTTGGCATCAGTATTTCAGTGTGACTCAATCATACTGTCAATTTTAAAAGTGCAATTCAAAGTGACGCATATTGCTACACATTCTTGATGTTTCTTCAACAGTCCTGGATTCCTAAATTGACTCAACGATAAAAATAGTTCTTTATTATATTTATTTGTTTTTAGATCAGTTTAGAGGCCTATTTTAGTGCGTTTTAGGCATATTTTAAAAACATCTAATAAAATTTTAGGCTGAAAGAACACAAAATAAAAACATATATTGATCTAAAGAACTTTTAAAGCTCTATTTATATCATAAATTCTTTTTTTCTATTCTAACTAGTGTGTATTCACATACTGACACGGTCTGTTGAGTAAGATTTTTATACTTTGTCCCAAATCACACATTGAGAACTTTATAGAGTGGAACTGATTATATTTAATGTGATATAAAAGCCAACAATCTGCTTGTTACTTGTCCTGATCTGTTCAATACACCTAATCAAGATTCCATATATTGGTGTTTTTGTCTCAAATGTTTAACAATCTTTAAAAGTTACAACATTTCTACACAATCATGCGCATGTGCATTCACAATCTGTTTGTGTAAATGCCATTAAAGATTGTACAACGTTCGTATACCAACTGGCAAGTAACACCGGCTGTTTTCCATCGTTTATTTGGTCCACTCCCCGACTCGCCCTGCCGAGACCCCCAGCTCTCCGGGTTTGTTTATTTATAGCCCGTCAGCTCAGTGTGAGCTCACGCCTGCATGCTCTCCTCACCCACGGAGCCTGTCTGCTGGAGACAGACCAGCCTATTCCGATGTCAGCGTCAGATTTGCAAGAGAGAAAGTGTGACATGTCTGCCCCGTATTGTAATGCTCTATACATACCCGCGGGTGGAATTTAGACCGACAAGTCATGGCCTGAGTTAAACCGGTGCCACAGTTCACAGAATATTTTAAGTGATTGATGTTGGCAATGAATCTGGCAGAAATGAGACCACCGAAATGAGCCACATGACAGAGTCTGGCTGCATTAGAGGTTACGGGGAAGTCATATGATATAGGGCATTATAGAGAGACCAGCGCATTGCGGTCAACATTTTAGATGGTTATGGTTATTTTGTGCATGTTTGCCGAGGCTGTGTGCTTGGAGTAAAATAATAATCTAGAAAAAGGTTATTTGGCACAAAAGGCTTATAATGTATTGCTTTTGTGTAATATTGTCTTACAAACTTCTGTATTTTCAGCTATTTGAAGTTTTAGCTTGGTTCAGAGATAAGAGATGCCTCTTTTTCACGTCAAATATCAATTTCTCCTCATCCTAAAGCAATCTGAAAAGCAAATTGGGCCAAATCAGATTTTTTTTTTTGGTATTTAACACTTGACTATCAGTGAGCAGACATCCTCACAGGGTTGCTGTCTTTACTAAATCCTATTGCCAAAGTTTGCTTTCGTTTTGGCAGCCCGTTTGGTTCCTTTCGCCAGCGTTTAGTTCGTGTGAGGGTGGAGAGATGCGCTCGGATCGGATTTCGGAGTTTGGCTCCCGCTGGAGACGTCACGGTTTGATTGAAGTTTCTTCTCGGTCCGAGCGGTCCCGCGGGACGGCTCGCGCTGAAACAGGAGAGCTCTTCTCTTCGCTTCACCGAGCTTTTGTGCCGCAGCAGGAGCCCCGGCGTGCACGGATCGCTGCGCGCTCCCGGAGCGACGCCTACCCATAGATACATTGTTTTCTTTTCTTTGCGTTCTTTCTCTTTTCTTACACGTTAAAAGATCGAATTCCTGATTCAAAGGCGTTGTATTCACGATAATAAAGAAATAATTTGGAAATACCACAGCCACTTCAGGTTCCAGTTTGAGCAACTTCAAGAAGATTAGCTACCTTTCTCCCACAGTTCTTGCGCAAACCATTTAACCCACCGGTCCTTTAATAAACAGCTAGTCAGTGTCTGCTCTCTTTACCGTGGAGGATAGGAGCCTATAGTTAAAAGATTAACAGCACGCAATGAGCTGCAAAGTCATCAGACAAACGAGACATGATAAAACCGCTCTCAATTAAAACAAAACCACACACCCTGAAGAGGTAATGCTTTAGAAATAATAAAAGAGAAATCAAATCACTTATGGCTCCATCCACAAATTTCACACTCAATATTGGACTTTTAAAATATTTTGTCTGCGTTCTCATGTTTTCTCTTTGACAGGTGAATGTGTCACCTATAACACTTCTGATAGCAATATATTAAATAGGAGGAGATAAACAGAATCCAATATGTGTTGTATGATGTACGAGCTAAAATCCACCTCTTTAAGGACTTTTTAAAAGTATTTCGGGGAATTGCAACTCTTATTCACGTACTGTCACTCGACCAACCACCCAATAACAAATCAATTAAATCTTTGAGGCTTATGAAAAAAGTCAGACTTTCTTGTTTGTTTGTCTGTAGAGTGTAAACTGAGTCTTAATAAAGGGATAGTTTCCCTTTAAATCCTAGTTTCAAACCTTTGACTTTCTTGACCATCGACTTCCAAAATCTTTGCTTTTCCTACTATGGAAGTCGATGGTTAACAACCTAGCTTTCTTCGAAATATTTTCTACAGAATAAAGAAACTCTTGGAACCACTTGAGGGTGAAATAGTGAGTAGGCTACATTTAATTTTTTGGGTGAACTGTCGCTTTAATGCAGTTACCAGTTTGACCGAGCAATCAGTTGATCTACAACAAGGTATAATTGCACTACACTGGTGGTTGTGCTGATTGTTAGCGTCCTTAATTCACATTGTGAATATTAGATAATATAATAAACATTTTGTTGTGTTTGGACAAAAAAAATGCACGATTTTAAACAGAATCTGTTTCAAATAAGCAGTGTTTTCGGGCCTCAACCCTAAAGCTAAAATCATAGAGAATGCAATTCGTATCGATTTGTCTTTGCTAGCACGAGAGAAAAGACAGAGAAAGAGGGCCAGCGCTGTAGTCTCTGGAGTGCATGCACGCAACCCACCATTTCAAAGCAGCGCAGCGCACGAGGCAGACGGAGAGGTGAGAGAGGGAGAAAGAATGGCTGCGGGGGCCGCGCGCGGAATGTGTGCGCTGCCAGCGCGTGGGGCTCGCAGCAATTCGTATCGCTTCTCGCAGCTGAATGTCTGCAGGCAAATAATCAGCTTTTTTTCTTAAATATCCGCGCCCTTCCGTCACAATGTTTTCTCTGGTCATTTTCTTTCCATTATGGGCCGGCCAATGCTCGTGCGCATATAACGAAAAGTTTTGTCTTGAAGTAGGCTATGCGAATGATGTTGATTAATCCTCTAACAAATTTGTTTGCTAATTATAATGGGTATTATTTTATTTGTATTTTATTTCTGAAACTGCTATAGGCATAACTGTAATATGATATGCGAACAGGTGTTTCCCCGTTTTTTTGCGATGTGAAGGTCACAATACGGTTTTGGAAACTTTATCTATCTATCTATCTATCTATCTATCTATCTGTCTGTCTGTCTGTCTGTCTGTCTGTCTGTCTGTCTGTCTGTCTGTCTGTCTGTCTGTCTGTCT
>CAIGQQ010037719.1:4759205-4832391 GCA_903798035.1 Danio albolineatus
CTATCTATCTATCTATCTATCTATCTATCTATCTATCTATCTATCTACACGTTTTATTTATTTAAAACAAGTATTTAATGCAGACCCTTGCAGATTTCAGCTATAACTTTAATAAAAACTGTTCGACAAAAATCACTTCCTATTTTATTATGCTTAAATTCGCAACTTTAATCAAGCCATCATGCGCATTCAATTGTCTGAATTTTAGACAATTTTTCTGCATAGAAGTTTCTTAATATTCCAATAGCGTGGATGAGTCATGTTTTAGGCTACCATCTCATATCAGTTGTAATTGAAAACAACACGTAATTTCAGTTTTCAGTCTCTTGAAGTCATTTTAAAGTCATAGTGTCAATTTCTCCTATTTAGGCTACGTTTTTATTATTTTAAATGAACGTGGACTGCTAAAGTGAATTTAGAGTCACTCTAAAAGGAAAACGACATATTTTGCTACATTAACAAAGCAGAAATTTTATAAGCGTCATATGTGACTCGTTTGGTCTCATATAACAACACGGTGATTTATGCTGTGTCAGTAACGTGGACTTATATTTCACCTGGAGCAACTTGGAGCGTGACACTTTCATTTTTAGTTAGACATTGGACGCTTTGGGCTGAATGCAATAAAGATAAGCTCATACCTTTCACGGGCAGAGCAGTTCTCATTGAAATGGCGCACTTTAATGAAAATATCTCATGCCTTTGAATACCTTCTTTTCATAAGTCATAGAAACTATGCTGTACATTTCAGTACAGGCCCGATTCGTTTCCCTTGAAAATCCTTTGTCTTCACCCTTGTTGTATTTCCCCTTTCATTCGGCTTTGTTTTTATCTCCCGCTTACGGATATTATAAAACATTTTACTGCCACTTTAAGAGCTGTAGAGAGTGCCGGCGCGGCGGACGATAGACTTGGCGATCTGCCACAGTTGGAGAGCTGATGGGGGGCCTCTGGGGCTTCTTGCTGGAGATCTCAGCGGCCGTCCTACACTTGAGCCCGTACTGCAAAAACTCACACCTCAGGAGCTAAACATTTAACACTCTCTTTCATGCTCCGCACACTTTATAACATCATCTCGTGTTCTTCTGTCAACACCGACCTGATGCAACTGCTTTCACGCCGGGTAGCGCCCTTGGCCTCTGCGTGCTACAGGCAAACGTATTCTGGTAGGCTTGCATTGCAAATAATTCGCTTTATTTGGGATTGTTAATATGCTTGGGCCTCCTTGGTAGTATATTAAAAACCAAATGCAAAGAGTTATTTTTTAAAATCTCGTTTTAAATAGTCTCCATAGGCAAACTAGATATTTATATTCTTAGTAGGCTAATACATGTTTTTGTACTTAATATTTCTTTGGTATTGTAGGCAATATTTATTGCCTACAATACCAATGTATTAGTTTTTAACATCATGCTCCGCTAAATTATGTTTCATCTTTAGTACCGCGAGATAACAGGAACTACAAACCAATTGCCTTTATGGCGCACACAAAGAACGTAAAATACGTTGCAAAGTTTAACCTTTGTGTAGTCTTTTGTTTAGTTTAAAAGCCAATGTGATTAGAAACAAAGTTAAAACAGCCCGTGTAGTTTGGTTCAGTGTTGGCTCACCTGCATTAAATAGCAGACAAAGCTCCAAGCGCGCTTGGCTTGTGATTGATGTCTTTGAGAGCGGAGGTTTCTTTCCTCCGTGGGGGGCGAGTACCCCTCTTACCGAAGCGCCCCACAAATGCATAATGTCCTCGCCCCCGCTGGCGCAATGAAAGAACGGGTCACTGAGGGGACGGAAAATGAGAGCGCAGAGAACGTGACTGAATGGCCGAGGCGAGTGGGTTTCTACTGCGCTCCCCATGGCAGGGTCGGATTAAGGCTTTGAAAGCAGGGGAGGATGGGGGAAGGGAGGCACACGCTCCGGGAACAGGGCAGAATTTACGTTTATTAAGTTTAATGGCGGCTTAATGCTGGTATAGTTACGGAACAATAATTCAACTTGGCTTGTAAATGGAAGAGGGTGCATTCGTGCTTGGCACAATTAGGAGTGTAACCTTCACTCTTTTTTACATATAGGCCTATGCAATTGCTTTTTGGTGACTGTAATTGCGTTAATCCATGTTGCTTATGCTTTGAGGTTGTTGTGCCATTCAGGTTGCTATGGAAGTGATGCATGCACATTTGTGTGTGTGTGTGTGTAGGTTGGTTTGATTGATGACAGAGGGCAAGCTGTCTCACTCCTTCAATAGCAGTGACTGTGGCCATGTCTCCAGATAAGCTCTGGGTCTGCGTTATTGAAATCTGAGGTCTGTAGAGCCATCAATAACAGGCTCAGCTCGCCTACTCGACAAAGATCCGCTGTAATGTCTTGCCAAGCCGTGGGGCTGGGCGGCAGTATTTGGGGGGAGGGGTGAATTTTGATTGCTGCTTTCTACGCTGTAATAATGACCACCCCTCCTAACTCACTCACTCCCCTCTTTGCGTTGTTCTGAGTACGGAACGCAGAGGGATTCCTTATCAGAGCACTTGCTCTGAGATAACAAGGCATGTGGCCTGGTGACCATTCGTCGAGACGAAGGCATGTGGAGGTTAAAAAGAAGGCCAAGGCCTCACCAAGAAGAGGTCATTTCTCATTTTCCCGTTCTTCGCATATGTGAGCAGTAGTATGCCAATTTCTCTGCTCAGTGATCAAGGTTCATTTTCACTGTGGTTCATTGTGTTTACCTCGAGCTGAAAACGGTATATGAATAAATAATAGAATGTGGTAATTTTTTACCCTTAAGAGCTACATGATGTGTAAGCTGTTTTTTTTTTCTCTAACAGAAAATTGTCCTTATGGGATGGTGAAGACCAGCAAATCTGTTGAGAACTAGCAGAGAAATAGATTCCTCATTCAAAGCATGGTAAGAAGTCCATTTAAGTCCATAGACATGCATGTAAACAGCAGATATTTTCATTCACTTTATGTGACTTTTCCGTAGTGATCCAGATTTCAGAGTGAACCCACCCATATTGGGATCCATCAAACTGTCTCACTTCCAGAAAACATAATCACCTGTTTTCTTGCATTAGAATGTATTTTCTTAAAATGCACAAGCCGAAACTAGCACAATTTAACTCTCAGGTCTCTCATGTGTGATTTGAAGACTGATATGAGCTGTCTACCAGACTGCCAAGAAAGCATACATCAAAGCTGCTGCTTTTCCTGCACTATAACCTCACTGCAGCTGACATTTTAAGAACGGTTTCTGCATTCCCCTGTTGTGACCTTGAATAGTGCAATGTGTTGTGATGTCCTTTCATATAAGCTTTTTTTAAGTTAGTGAGGAAGTGATCAGATTTTTTTTTTTTGTGAATCAGTTTGCATTTAGATAGTTAGAGAGAGAATTTTCTCAAACCTTTTTCTAACAAATGTGTGAATAATATGACCTACTATGATATCCGTCGTGTTGTGTGATTCATGCATCCTCTTATTTCAATGATAAATCTTCTCTTTCCTTTAGTGAAAAGTTATCTCTAGATAAAGATTGGATGGATTGTACTAGTTGTTAATCTGGATCGCTCTTTTGTTCACTTGTCTGTCTGTAGTCTGAATCATCATATTGCTCTTTGTTTGTTGTTGTTTTTGTTATCTTTGCTTCCTCTCCCCTCCCACTCTTACCACTTTATGCTCTTATGTCCCAGGTGGATGCGAGTACAACCTGCAGAATGAACCCTCTCAGTGCGCTCGGCATCGATCGGACCAGCCTGATGCGGGAGAGTCTTCGCGTTCATGGAGGGATGGTTTATCCAGCAGGAATCCAGACTCTGCCATCAGAAAAGGGCTATGTTGGTGACAGGATCCCCAACTTGCTCTACAAACCAGATATGTCTCTTGACAGCAGAAAGACCACAAACAGTTACGTTGGACTTTACAAAAGTTCCCCACCTGGGATTCAGAAACCACTGATTGTACCTGGGGCTGGTGCAGACACTTTAGGGTTAGACAGACGGGTCGTACCAGGAGATAAGCCCCCAGAACTAAGCCTCAATGGTGGTAGCAGTTATCTGCGGGTTCCAAGTTGGATGAATCCCTACCATGAAACTGGAATGTACCCTTTCTTGGACTCCAGTAAATACGCTGCTTTGAACATGTATAAAGCATCAATTCTGTCACAGCCACCACCTTACCTTCCCCAGCATCTGGCCTACCAGTCTCTATGTGCAGGAGCTGGAGGCAGTGTAGCTGGTACAGAGCGCTTGTTTTACATGCCCACATATCCCCCCGCACCTATATCTTCACCTCTTGCCCCTCCGCTCAGGATCCCCCCTGCAACCGTAGCCCCTACTACTTTGTCACCTATGATGCACCACCAAGACAAAACAGTACAGAGTATTGGTCCAAGGATACACCATGAGCCCTCAGCATTTGGGCAGCAAACCATACATCAGCAGACTCAGCCCCACCACCAGTCACCCATTGATAGACAGCACAGCAGCAGTGGAAACAGTTCAAGCAACAGCAAGTCTATCCGGACCCCATCCAGTAAAAACACAAGTAGCACTAGCAGTATTGTTAGTAGCAGTGCTGGTGTTAGCAGCTGCACCAGCTCCATAGTCTCAGTAGACTCCTGTCCTTCCCTTGTAATGCAGCCACCACGCCCTACACCACGCGCCCCTCAACCACCTGCAGCACCTCCACCCCCTCTTATGGATAGCACTATGGAGTTCCAGAAGCCTTTGTACAGAAGTCCTTCCTCATCCTCATCATCTTCACCATCGGTTGCTCACCCAGTCTATATTAGCAGTGCGTCCCAAGAGCTTCGCTCTCCAATTCGGTCCTCTAGTCAAAAGCCTAAAGCCAAAGAAGCAAACATGGAGTCTACCAGAGGTTTAGGGAATGAAAGAAAGGCCAGCAGCTCACCTGTTAAGACCTCTTCCGATAAACCACCTCAACAGGGGCCTATTACCAAAGATCCAGCAGACAAACCTTTAGACCTGTCTGCCAAAATCATGGAATTTGAAGGGCATACTAATGGGTACCCCTCAAAATTAGAAGCCTTAGCCAAGCTTGGCTATTCTCCTGCTGCACGTTATGGACTTCCTCCAAACAGGGAGCTTTTAAAAGAAACTCTTTCTCCATCATCCTCTGCTGTTAGCACTTCTTCTAAAACTCCAGAAAGGCCTGAAATAATTAGCACTTTACCCTCTTCCTGGGTTGTGCCAAGTCCTACCCAGACAATCAGCTCTGAGGCTAGTCAAAACAAAGGCTCCAGTATCATCAAGAACAAGAATCTTGAAAATGTGGTGCCACAGTCAAGAAGTTCCTCTTGTCCCAGGATGGATGAACAAAACAATGGCTCAGTCTCAAGTTCTGCCCCTATTATCATTACTTCAGCTTCTCGGCCATCATCTGTCTCACCTTCTCCCAAAATGAATGGTGATTGGGCAAAGTCAGTTCCCACCCCACCAGAAAAGACCCCATTAAATAACCACAGTGGCAGCCACTCCTCAACTACAAAACCTTCAAAGACAGTAAAAAAAACTGAAACCCCTGATATTGGCTTTAAGCCCCAGCAATCACATTTAGAGAATGGACATACACCAAGTCACCTCTACATGCAACAGGGTGAAACTTATCTTTCTCCCAGCTTAGCATATTCTAGCAGATATCTCTCATATCCAGTACCTGAGAGTCTTTCCCTTTCCCACTTGCAGTTGTCAGGAAAAGGTCCAGTGTATCCTCATCCAGTTCTGCTGGGCGCAAACAGCCTGTATTCAACACGTTTGCCACCCAAGCCTGGCATCCCTTATGGAATCCCACCCAGTCATGGAGAATATCTTACCTACCATGACTCACAAGAGATGGTCCATCCACTAATGTCTCCCCACCTGCCCCTTGACCATAAAGTAACCGAACGTCTGGATCTGAGGCCGAGACCCCTGGACAAGACTTGGCACCATGATGAGGCTCCATACAAGCGCCAGAGCATCACTGACATAGACCCGGACTACAAATCTGAGAAGGAATCAGAGAGGCAGGACGTTTTGGGCTCAAAGTCTCTGAGCAAGCCTCACACAGTGAATAAAGATGAGATTGTCTGCATCGACCTGGTCCAAGATGACACAGATGGCAGTCCAGAGCCAGACAAACATAGTGCCATCGATGCCAAATGCAAAGAGCCAGCTAAGCCAGTAGGCAGTGGGACAGGGATGGGGAATGAGAGTGGCAGTAATTCTGAGGGGAAAGAGCCAGAGCTCATGCAGATCTTGCGCTCTGGCCAGCCTGTTGTATCTTGGCCAACTGATTCAGAGCAACGGGCAGAGGTATGCAGTCCACCTCGGCCACATAAGCAGTCTGACTCTCCTTTGCACAGCCAGAGTGAGGAAAGCTCCTCTGAGCATAGCCCACTACCTGACATGTTGGAAGAGCAGACACTACGCTGTGCCAGAACCTCTGGTGAAAGGGCTCGAGCTGATGGAGCTGTATTCAGAGTTGATCGGCACCACACTAATCGACAATATGTGGACCTGGGCAAGGATGGACTAGAAGACACAGAGTCCCATGAGGATGAGGAGGAAGGACATGGATGTTCTAAAGGCAAGAGATCCAGCTTGGCCAAGAGAATAGCCAACTCCTCAGGCTATGTTGGCGACCGCTTCAAGTGCGTCACCACAGAGCTGTATGCAGACTCCAGCAAACTCAGCCGGGAACAGCGTGCCTTGCAGGTGAGTTGTACAATTTTTGTACGTTAGTCAAGATGAACAGGGAAGGGAGCATGTCACATGTCATTGTCACACTATGTTTGAGAATCATCTAAGAATCTTATGGTCAAGTTAACATTTTCAAACACCTTAATCTCCTGTTCCATGGTCAACACTTTACAGAC
Organism: Danio albolineatus; assembly: GCA_903798035.1. NCBI lineage: Eukaryota > Metazoa > Chordata > Actinopteri > Cypriniformes > Danionidae > Danio > Danio albolineatus. Next base: position 4,766,065 of record CAIGQQ010037719.1, read on the forward strand.
CAGACCAGTTGGTGTAAATGCATTAGCTTCCAGCCATCCTGAGATTTACAGCTTCTTTCTGAGACCTTAGTTTCAGCTTTGAATGAATACTGATATCTAACTTCCACAGTCGGTTATATTGAACTCCTTGCTAATTACAGATCTCTGTAACCCACTCTCCCTCTCCTGCTTTCTTTTTCTAGCAGTTTTTGGGCCCCTGCTGTGAATCTGTCAAACAGGCTTTAATGGCAGCAGTTCTACAGTTAGTGTGAGAGAACATGTGTATTTGTACAAGAACACACACACACTTGAGTGTGTGGTTCAGTTAGCAGCTGAAAGGGTTAACAGAGTGCCGTGTGTGGCTGCTTTGCCCAGTCGTGCGGAAGCTCAGCTGCTGAGTGTTTGTGTGTGCGCGTCCATGTCATGGCCTTGCTAGCACATAATGCTGCAGGCAACTGTTAACCTGCAGGTGAGCCCTGGAGACCGGTGTGTGCGTGTGTGTGGGGCATACCCAAACATAATCACACACCCTTTCCTACAGGCTTGCATCTAGCACTCCTTTCCCTCTTACACGCACACACACACACACACACACAAACATGCACACCCTCAGGCCCCCAATAGCCATGTGCATGGTGGCAGCCCTCCCAGCTTAAGTGAAATCAGGCCCATTCTTTCCTGATGGGGAAGATTAGAGTTCTTACCAGCAGCAGCAGCGCACAGAGTGCTCGCAGACTGGCAGAGTCATTAGCGCACACACACATAGTCGCTCATAGGAGGGAGAGCAATGGAGAGGCTGATGGAAGACAATGTCCTAATTTCAGATAGTCCACACAATTTGAAAAGTCTCTTTTAATAAGGCCAGTTTAATCTATGCATTTACACACATCCTAGATTGAAGTCTTTGAAACACTAGCTTCCAGAGCCTTAGCATTCTATGTACTGAGTTCTCCCATATTTTTGTGTAACAGGGTAAGTTAATGTTTGTTTGCTGATGTGTTAAATTTGTGTAAATATACATATACTTCAAATCGTTGAAAAAGATATTGAGCCCCATTCTGATTACTTAGATGGAAGGATTATCACAAGAGGACAGTAATTTAAGTCAACCAGCTGCGTTTTGGGAGGTCAGTTCATTTTATTTTTAAATTACTAATCAGCTGAAATGAGTAACACTTGGTTTTGCACCCACAGGCGGGTGTGAAGTTGACTTTTTTTGTTTTTTTTGTTTCTTCCTTTCACCCCTTTTTCAGGGGCCCTGAAAATTGCATGGTCAAATTTCAATAGAATGAAGTTCATCACTTCACCTGTATCAGTTAGCATTTGTTATAAGTTATTGATATGTATTTGCTGCATTTACTCTAATGCGCTTTAGCTCCTGTTGTACTCTCACTGCAGATTTATTCTGTTTTTCCCCTCTATTTTTGTTGTATTGGAGCACACTAGAGACAGGCTTTACAGCTGGTGTTCGTAACACTGGATCTGGTTTCACGATTGTGCTGTGTGTGTGTGTGTCTGTGTAGCGTGCGATGATGCGCTTCTCGGAGCTGGAGCTGAAGGAGAAGGAGGGGTGTGTGTCGTCTGCAGCGCCCGGACTGGGGAGAGAGCAGGAGAGAGAGAGGGAGCTGGCAGAAAGCCAGCACGGAGCAGGAGACTGGGAACAGAGCCAGCCAAGCTCCAGGCCCTCCGCAGCCCTTTCGGCCCTCTCCGATTCCACTGAGCAGCGCAATGGTAAGACGTGTGCGCACACACAAGCGCAATCCCTCTCGCACCGTCACCCATTCCTACGCTCCCTTTTATCTTTTCTGGCTATCTTTGTCTCACACTCTCCATCTTTCTTGTAATGTATGTCATATGCGCTGCCTCCTGCCTTGCTTGCAGGCTGTGCATTCCCCCTCTCTTGCGATCATCCGTAGCCATCCCAGTTTCACAGACGCATGCTCGTTCTTCACCCCCCCCCACTCCTTACATTTCCTCCCCATGTCACTAGGGACAGTCCCTGCGCTGTGGCACTCCATGCAGCAGCGGAAACCAGCGGAAACGACGTGGTAAACATGGCTTCCACCACCGCCACCCTCAAACAGGAAGCGCGTACATAAACATGCACATGCTCCCCCCCCACGCCCCCTGCAGTTTGGCTCTTGTTTTTTCCACTTGAGCTTCGGTAATGGCCTAATGCCATCACATTTCCAAATCAACACTTTGCTGCTATGTGACCTCGCTCTCCCTGGTGGCTTTCACAGAGGCGAGCCGTTTCCTGTGCATGTGGGTCAGAATGCGTATGTGCGCATGAACGCTTGCATGTGTGTCAGCCACATGGACAATTAAAGGCGCTCCGAATTACATAAACAGAGTCTGCTCGGCAGTTCCTGTCAAGCTTTGAGGGTAAAAATACTAAATAAAAAAACTTTTGAGCTTTGTCACATCTGTCGAATACCATTGTTTAAACAAAAACAATACAGTAGAGGTAATGGACTTAACAAACAACGATGATTGCTTGATTTTTTTTTGTGTGTGTGTGTCCTTTCTAGATGTGTCATGTCCTTCGCTCCTTTCTTTATTTTTTTTATGCCCCATCTGTCCTTCAACATCTCCCTCGTTCACTCGTTGGCCACATTAACTCTCTTCGGGTGACGCGAACAAGGTTTCCATGGTGATCTGTTTTGGTGCAGAGTTGCTATGGCGCACACATTGCCATGAATTATGGGATGCATGTGGTGTTAGTCACATGCTTTGTGCGTGTCTGTGTAAGCCCAGGGCAGGGTGGGCAGCATTCTTACCCAGGCCAGTATAAAGGTGGATCTGTTCGGCTCCGAGCGTGTGCTAATCAAGTAATTTTACATGTACGACCGAGCAGGGTTTTTTCCTGTGGCATATGTGTTTTCGTAAATTTGCTAGATTTGGTTCATGTGTGACTTATTAGGTTTCGGCTAGCCGCATAATTTGCGTGTGGTTTTTCTAGACCGTGTATGTAGCGCGTTATATATGGTGGGATTGTGTGCGTACGAGTGAGTGTGTGAAAGAGAGAAGCGGGCGGTATGGAGCGTGAGCCCCTAGCGCCTGTCTTTGATCTGCGCTGCTGCTCTTAGCTGCCGAGAGAAATTCTCAAGGAGCGCTTTTCACTGCCACACACAGAACGAGAGAAAGCAGGAGAGGGGGAGGAGAGTGCGAGAAAAGAGGAAGGGGGAGGGAGAGGAGACTCGAGCTGGGTTGCCTCTTGCGCTCTTGGCACGGATGTTTTGGGCTAATTTAAGCTTGCAGAGAGAGCAAGTAAGCGCGTCCCTGTTTGCAGTCTAGCTCCCAGTGTGGGATGGGTGTGGTGTAGTTAGCACAAACACGCAACTGTCCAGGGCAGAAAGAAGGGCTTGTTTTTCTCTAGTCTTTTCCGCTCTATCTTTCTCCATCTGTGGCCTTGTGCTCTGCTGGCCTGCCGTGTTTCCTTTTGAAATTGAAAAAAAGGTCTTTCTTTGCAAGTCGGTGACGCAGCGTATCAGGCTAACACATTTTTGTTTGTGTGGCTATGCAGGTACGACTCCAGCATGTGCAAACAACAGAGTTCCCGTGCTCCAACGGTGCGGCCTGCCAGCCGATGTCCCGCAGCCCCGCCGAACGGAGGAGAAGAGAGCGAGGGACATGAAGGGAGAGGAGGAGGGGTCTGTTGGCACGGCGACGGGCAGGAAACGTGCATTGGGTTTGGAACAGAGCCAAGGCCACCCTGATTGCACACACACCACAGAAGAGAGAGATGGAGAGCGACGGACGAGAGAAGAGGACGATAATGGCATCGCAGCGAAGAGAGCAAGACTGATTTCAGGTAGACGTCCCGTCTGTCTGTCTCTTCAGTGTCCTTCATGATGTCTGCCTACCTTTTTTCTATCTATTCATCCCATTCTTTCTGCCACCTTTGCAAACAGCAAGTAGTGGATGGTCCACTCTGTCTTTCATCTTATCGCCGACCTTCTGTCTCGCTCACTGACACGTCTCGCTTGCTCTCCAGAGTTCAGCTGTTCTTCTCCCCCTTCCTCTGCTTGCTCCGGCTTTGATCCTTTCACTGGCCTTTTCGATTCATCTTGATTTGTGTTTATTGCCATCACATGGTCCAAATAAACACAACTGCCGGGCGTTCTCTATCCTACTCTCTCTTTGTGCTCAGTCTAAAGGGCGTTTTCAGACATCAAAACAACCATTGTATAAACTCTCATCGCTTAAACGTGTCCCAGAAAGCTTGTTTCTGTCAGAAGACCATATGTGTCTGCAAGTGGGTGCCTGTTCAGCGCTGTACCTTAATTTAAAAGCGATCAAAATTGTGAGTGTTTATGTTTTATTAAGGAAATGACTGTTACCAATCTGAATCAATCCTTTCATAATTGTAGAAGCATTTGTATTTACTTTGAATTAGCATTTTATACAATAAAATAGTGGACAGATTCTGCTCTAAATGTAGGGATGCATTGATATGGAATGTTTGTCCTGTAATTCTTTAGATTTAGAGGTCGATATAATATAACATTCCGTTGTACATGGCCATGTTTAAAGCAAGGTTTTAAAACTTATCAAATTAAAAACATTTAGGTAAGATCACACATTTATAGGACATAATACAGCATTGTAGGGATTTAGTCTGTAACATATACCCCTTGTTCAATTCCCATTTGAGATGCATGGTAAATCCCGGTGTACATGGCAATTCTTCCCAGCTGACCACTTAAGATTGGATCATCCCAGACGGATGTTAATATGAGGTATAAACGGATTGCCTCTATCTCTCTCCGCAGATGTGTGGCCACAGCCCTCTGAGCAGGAGGTGAAGAAGCTGAAGGTGCGTATCGAGTTGACGGGTCTTCGGCTCAGTAAACCCCGCCACCTCCATAATCTCCAGGAACTGTGGGAAAGACAGGGCCAGCTCAACCATGACAGGCCGCAATTTGGAGCCCCCAACTTGGGTTTGCCGCCCACATCCAAAGCCTCCATTCCACCTCTTCAAACCACCAGGAGGGAAAAGCTTGACCCTTGCCCTTCGGAGGTCCAGAGAGTCGCCCACGGTGTCCCTGCTGTGGATCGAAAGGTCAAAGCAAATGGAATTGAGGAGAAGGGGTTGAAAAGGAAAGCAGAAGTCGAGAGAGGCTGGACTAAGGAACAGCTGGAATATGCAGAGTCCAACACAGGTACGTCTTTCCATCCAGTCTCATTTGAATGCACAGTTGTAAGCAGAGAGCAAAGGATTCTGGGTAGCAGAGAAAAGGTTGTCTGAAAATCTTTAGAAGACATTTGAGTCAACAGGGTCTCAGAGTTGAGATGAAATGGGACAGCAGTCTAAAACGTTGGTATTGTTTTTGATCCTTGTTTATTTGCATGCCTAAAGAGTTTCCTTGTCTAGGTTGTTTATTCATTAACTGATCAACCATTCAGGGGGCGAGCTGATGCAGGTTTCACATCTCCCTACACACTACTATTCACAATATGTAGTCCCTACTTCCTATATGCTAGAATCTACTTTTTTACACCGTTTCCTATATACTTTGCCCTAAAACTTAAATATTGACCTATACTCTTGTCCTTACATCCATACAATTTTTTTCTACGTTACACCTCAATACATACTATAATATCTGTATACAGCATCTATATCTTTACCTATTATTTATTAAACAATATACCCATTCCCAGACCCAACATTATTATATTACTACATCATACATATTGCAACTTATGCTACATCTTAAGGCTGGTTTATACTTCTGCGTCGAGTGATCGCCTTGAGTGTAGTCATGCATTTATACTTCTGCATGCTGTTTGTGTTGCTCTGCAATAACACTTCCGAACGCTAGAAGGTAGTAGGTTTTTATGTTCCTCGAGTTTGTTCATGGGTGTTTTGTTTTTTTCTGAACGCTACCTTAATGTACAAGTAACTGACTCGTTCAGAAGTGGGAACCGGTGGACGTGCAACAACATTAATCATAAGTTTCCATCTAGAGCTACTTCACAGGACTCGACACTCATATACACTCGCTCCAAAAGCTCTCAGTCCTGCCCACCTGGTCACAGCTAACAAGCAGAGTAATCACAGAACCTTTTAAAAAGTGGGTCAGCGTAGATGTCAGCCATGGTGAGGGCTATGGTACTGCACCAGAGTGTATGCGTGTGCTTAATGCAGAAGTATAAATCAGCCTTAACTTCTTGCACATTGTACCGTACCTAATACACACTACATTTTATACCCTAAAAACTACATTCATCGTAGTCTGTTTGACATCCAACACTACACGCTAATTACTGCATAATTCTTCCTGTACACTTCAGTATATACCCAACACAAGCGTGCTACATCCTTCACAATACATACTATACATTTTTAAGCTTTGAAAATTAGCGGTGTTAATTAACGTATAGTGCATTGAGATGAAGAAGACGAGAGTTTTGTATCAGATTAGTAACAGACCACAATTGTTTACCATAATTGTGGTTTACTGAGGCTCTTATGGCATCATTTGTCGTGGTAGCATACTATGACGAGGGAGGCGAAATGTCTACGTGAGTAGCATACTATAAAGAGGGATGTAGGACTTAATGTTTAACACCTTTTATATCGTGCTGTTTCTTTTCGATGGGTTGAAGCAGTGTTTCTCAACCACGTTCCTGGAGGACCACCAGGTCTGCACATTTCCATGTCTCCTAAACCAAACACACCTGATTCAGATCATCAGCTCATTAGGATAGTTGAAAGACCTGTAATGGGTGTGACAGACAAAGGAGACATCCAAAACATGCAGTGTTGGTGATCCTCCAGGAACGTGGTTGAGAAACGGTGAGTTAAAGGACAAAAAACGCTATTCAGGAGCCACATAACTGATATGTAAAAGCCGCTGCTGTCTATTGGCTGTTGCTTTGGTGCTAAGGGATTGAATCACACTGGTCAATGTTTGCATATGTACATGACCAACAAATGGTGGCGTGCAACAATGTGTGTCTTATCGAGAAACGTTAAAGTAATGCAAAAACATATGTCTGGAAGGGTCTGGTTACCCTAGTACAGGGGTGCCCAAACTCAGTCCTGGAGGGACGGTATCCTGCAGGTTTTAGCTCAACACACCTGCACGGATGTTTCCAGGAACCCTAGTAAGTGCTTGATCAGCTAGCCAAGGTGTGTCTGATTGGCGTTGGAAGTAAACTGTACAGGATACAGGCCCTTCAGGAACAAGTTCGGGCACCCCTGCTTTAGTGTATACCATACACACATGCTATACTACACGCTACATACTATACATTTTCATGCTATAAGTATATGCTTTCGCAATACATACTGCATTCCACATAGGACTTCTAGGCTAAAGGCTAAGTTTTATTTAGTTATGCAGGTCAGGGAAGGACCCAGAAGGAGAAAACTGAGTGGGGAGACACAACCAGCACGAACGAACGAGACACAAAGAAAGAGGGAGCGAAAGGCTGTTAGAAAGCGTGAAAAAAAAGAGGAGCGAAAGAGATGAAAAGCGGATACGGAGTGCTGAGGGGAGAACTGAGGTGAAAGACGAGAGCACGACAGCGAGGGAGAGAGGCAGATTAGAGGAAAGCGGAGCACGTCGCCCTGTGTCTGCGGCTTCGGGATAGCAATAATGATTCTTGTTGATTGACAAGTCTCACACGCACACTCTCAGACGCTCGCTTCCTTGTTGGTATAAAAGCATCGGCGAGAAAGCGCATGCCGCAGAGTAATGAGCCATGAGATTCCACAACTGTGCAAATAACAACGTGCGTGCGTTTGTGTGTGTGTGTGTGTGTGAGGCTGCCCGTCAGTATCTTGGCTGCTGGATATTGTGCTGGCGTTCTGTCAGGAGGATTAGAGAGCAGCAAGACGAGAGACAAGACTCTTTATCTCGCTCTATCCCTGACTCTCTGCGCGTGTGTGAGTAATATATGCTATACATATGTATCTCGGTTTTACTCGAGCTGAGCGATGCTTTGCTGGTTAATGCATTATTGTGTGCGCGCGTGTGCCCAGTTGCGTGCTAATGGGAGGCTAATATCCCCCAGATGTCCCTGTCAAAATCCGTCTCCCACCGCACACACACACACACACAGACACACTCTTCAGCCGAGGGAATACGAACACGCACACAGGCTAATTTGTGTTGTCTATGACGAGGTGTGAGAGACAAGACACGCATGCCAGTGATGCACAGCTCTCCGCTGTAAGCCCCAGGGTGTGTGTGTGTGTGTGTGTATGTGTGTGTGCGTTTTTAGCCCGCTGCTTTTGTTCTGTTGATATTTACAGGCATTAAGGTCTTTGCTCCCCTTTTGCTAATTGAGTGATTCACTTAGGTTGCAGAGCACGCATTCTTGCGCGTGTATGTGTGTGTGTAGGGGGTAGGTGCGGTGAATCCGGTCTCAAGGGTTCTCGGGGTAGGACTTTAATTAGCCTGATGAAGGAGAGGAGCACTTTACGCAGACTGGAACGATTTGCCCATGAGGATGGGTTCTCGCGCGCGCACACACACAAACGAACAGTTGCACAGTTGGTGGTCTGTGTGTTGAAGGTTCTCTGAGGTGCTTTCGTCTTCGGTTGATCTATTAGATGCACCAGTTTCCTTTCAAGCAAACTAAATCGGCGCATTTCTGAGGGGGCTGTTGATGCGACTGTGGTGAGGATTTGATGACATATTGCTTGGTGTAAACATCTGCATGTCTGTGAATAGTGGTCAACCAATATGGTTTTGTTGGTTAGACAGCATGTAGACACTTAAGCATACAATATTTTTCTGGTTGCAGATTTTTATTTATTTTTTTAATTCCATCATAAATGCATGTTTAAGAGCTTTTTTCATTTGATTTATTTGCAACTGTTAATAGATAATTGGATTCTGATAAGGTGTGTTTCACTGAACAACGTTTGTGAATGTGCGCCCTATACTGACACTGAGAGGAAATTGTTTTGTTTTATGTGTGCACATAAGTAATCTCGTAGCTTGGTAATATTCCGATTGAACCACTGAGAGCAAATAAGTGCTGATTTTACAGTTTTATTCAGAAATTACATTTATTTTGTCATGTTTCAAGTTTTGGGTGAGTAAAATAAGTGATTTTATTATTATTATTTTTTAACCTACTTGAAATGACATTTGTTTGCTGTATTGTTTCAAACTTTTGGCTAAATTTATAATGTGAAAGCGACATATCGTATTTTGAATTTTTTTTTATACGACAAAGTAAGTAATGTGTATTTATATAGTGCATGTTTCGTGCATGGCCATACACCCAAAGCCCTTTACATTCATGAGGGCGGGTCTATCACCACCACCACCACCACCAGTGTGCAGCATCCACTTGGATGATGCAACGGCAGCCACAGGACAACAGTGCCAGTGCACTCACCACACACTAGCTATAGGTGGAGTGGAGAGACAGTGATAGAGCCAATTTGGTGGATAGAGATGATTGGGGGCCATGATAGGTCAGGGCAGATGAAGGAAATTTGGCCAGGACACTTTTTACGAGAAGTGCCTTGGGATTTTTAATGGCCACAGAAGACCTTGGTTTAACGTCTCATCCGAAAGACAGCGCTCACTGACAGTATAGTGTCCCCTTCACTTCACTGGGGCATTAGGACTCACACAGACCACAGGTTGAGTGCGCCCTGCTGGCCTCACTAACACCACTTCCACCAGCAAGCTAGTTTTCTCATGTGGTCTCCCATCCAGGTACTGACCAGCCCTGCTTGGCTTCAGTGAGTCACCGGACTGTAAACAACACCTATTCCATAGTAAATCTACTTTGCTTTCATGTGTTTACTTTCAAATTACATTCATTATTAATGTTGTGAGAAAACTTCTGACTATCATGATTTAGACTAATTCAGATAATTCTGAAATTGCGAAATATCATCCAATAACTTTGTCTGGGTGATGTATATTGGTGTTTTTCTAGTTGCTCGTGTGTATTTTCGTAGTCTGCATGTGGTCCTCTGTCTTTGGCGTCCACTGTTCTTGCTTGCATGCGTGTGAGATAGATTTCCTCTGTGCGGTGGGGCTCTGGCTGCCTCTGTGTGTGTGTGTGTGTGTGTGTGTGTGTCTATGTGTGTGTGTGAGCGCGACCGAACGGGGAATATGATGAATAATGGAACAGATGTGGAGCGTGCTCGGTTTCTCTCTCTCTCTCGGCCTTGCGCTCACCCTTTCATCGTCTCTCTCCCTCGCTGCTGCATTTCTCTCTCTATTCTCCCACTTTTACGTCCGTCCGTCATTTCTCCTTTTCTGTTCGCCGTTGCGTCCCTTTTCATTTGATTTCCCTCTCTTATCTTGCTCTCCCTTTCATGTTTTCCCTCTTTTCCCTTCCGTCCTTCTCTGCCGCTTGATGTTATCACTTAAACGTGCCTCTTTCGCTTCAGCTCTGGTCACGTGAGGCAAAATAGAAAGCAGACGAAGGGAAGGATGTATCACTTTTTTGTGTGTGTGTGTGTGTGTGTGTGTGAACCCTTTCGTCTTTTGTCCATCCATCGTAACGCGGTCAGCCTTCTGCCGCTGTCAGTCTGATTTACCTAACAAGACCTTCAGGAAGCTGTGGTTGGTTTGTCTCTGTGTGGTTCATCTGTGATGAAATCGCTAGCAACAACACAAAACAGAAATCCCAGATTGTGCTCTTGCATTTTTGTGTGTGTTTTTACATGTTTTAGGTTGATTTAATGAAAATGAAGGTTTGTGCAGTAACATTTGTTTGTGTTTTATTTTTTCCAACTGCATAATTAAGAAAGAAAAGTTGTTTTAATATTCATAGAATAGTTGAACTTTTAATGTATTTGTAATGTATTATTCTACTGTACTATTATTGACTAATTTAAATTCAATGAATTTTATTAACGTTAGATTTTCCACTTTGAATAATGCAGAAAAAGGCACAAAAATGGCTTTTAAGTAAGATTTAGCTTCAAATTTAGCTTGTGTGCTAAATGCCTTCTTTACTTCAGATATTTTTTCTTTACAATGTACAGTAATATTTTGAGCAATTCGTTAAATAAAAAAAAAAATTCCCAGTATAATCACTTCAGAAAAAAAAACAAAGTGGTCAACACTGTTCATGAAATGTTTGCTTTAATAATTGTATTGTATATTAATAGAGCTGGGCGATTAATCGAATATTGATCAAAATCGGCATTCAGAATCTATATTAATATAAGAAGTATAATTTAGTCTTAACAGTGTGGGGGGGGGGGCACGAGACTCCACATACGGTAGGGAAAGTAATAAAAAAAATTGACCTAGAAAAATTAGATCGATTGTAGATTCTGAATGCCGATTTTGATTAATATTCGATTAATCGCCCAGCTCTATTAATATATTTAAATACAATTATTAAAGCAAACATTTAACAGTGTTAACCACTTTGTTTTTTGTTCCTGAAGTGATTATACTGGGAAAAATTTATAAAAATTTCAGTAGTGCATGCAGTCATTGGTAAAGTTCTCACCCGGATCAGAGCGAGTTTTTGTGCTGTGGATTATAGCGCTGCATGCAATAAACTCACGCTTAGTCAGGCGAAGTAAAGGTCTCTTTACCTAGGATATCAATCAAATTAATCAAGCTCTAGCCACAAATAAAATAACGGTTGTGTAACCGTACCGAGAACGATTTGTAATCGTGCCGCGCCGTTCCAGGCTCAGTGGAGAAACAACTGTAACCGTTCCGAACTGTTCTTAGAACGGTTCGGCACGATAGTGGAAAAGCAGCTTATGATTTATACTTATCATATTAATATGATATTATACTTCTGCCAAGGGCACATGTATAGTCCAGCGCAGCCTTCGCACCTCTCAAAAAAATTTACTCTAAAATGTACACGTCACAATGACGCAAGCTTTGTGATTGGTTGGTTTGGAAGCGGTGGAGCCGCAGAGAACTGCGTTTTAGGCATTGTGAGTTTTAATTTCAGTTGTTTAGCATTGATGTTCAATAAATAATCGTAGATAGTAGATAGTGTGTTGATTTTAAAATCAAGTAATGCTCCCTTCATTCAAAAATCTAATTTGTAACGTGAGCCTATTTACTGTACAAAACTTCTGTAAACTATAAGGGTAAAAAAATAAACAAAATACATAAAATAATCATTCAGTGATCGTAATCAAGTTAAAATGTTCAATTAATCGAGATTTTGATTTTAGGCCAAACTGCCAAGCCCTGTTTTATAATTATTTTTGTTTTAACTTTCATAAATTCACTTGAAATTGGCTCAAACTTTCACACATTTTAGGCTACCAAACGATTTTAGATTCCTCATAACAATCAGAGCATTCTTAAAAAATCCCTTTCATTATTGATAAAACCTTATCTTAACTTGTTTCCCTGTCTCTATCTTTCTCTCCAGCCATCCCTGCCCTCTCCGACAGCTTCTGCAGCGACTCCATACGCAAGTTCTCCTCCGCCGTTCCCCCTCACCACCTCTCCGACAAGCGGCAGCGTCTCAAAGAGCACCGCAAGTCAGTCGGCTCCTCCTCGCCCTCACCAGACCCTGACTGCACTTTCCCATCACGTCTGCGCCGCCACGGGGACCCCGAAAAGCCAAAGGGCAAGCGGCAGTGCAAGACCAAACACCTCAGCCAACAGGAGCGCAGGATGCTGCTGCAGTCCACCAATCAGGAGTGTCCCGAGCTAAGCCCCGCCCACCAGCACAAGGTAAAAGCTGCGGCAGAAGGTCGAGGTGCTTTCTTTTGTCTCTTTGCTTTGGCTGGCGACCCAAGCGCTCTCCCCGGGCTCAGTGAGGAACCGTTTAAAAACGTGTCTCCAATCACAACAATGTTAATCATCCCAATTAGGGAAGCGCTGCGGCTCTCTGGGACGGCTCAGCGGACGCGTGAGGGGGGTCATAGCGTGTGTGTGTTTGGAGTGCGGTTGCTTTGACCTCCTCTTGTGCTGAAAGGCAGACTCCCAACGGAGGGACGCGAGCGAGGGGGAGGGACGAGTGAAGGCCGGGTCTCTTTCTCTCGCTCTCCGTCAAGGAAAAAATCATTCCCCGGTGAACACGCTGTGCATTCTTTAAATAACACAGCCTGCGTTCTCCTCGCACACAGATGTAGTGCAACAGCCGAACACAAACACACCTCGCATCCAGGCCGTTCACAGCAGACAAACGTGGTCGTATGACAATATTTGCGTCAGTGTTTACACAATACTGCATGTGCGGGTTTGCAAAGTGAGCATCGGTTTTGACTTTGGAGACACGCTGTATGCATGTCCTCGAGAAATGACGCATGAAGTTTATGTGTCTGCCTGGTGGTTTGCTTGTCTGTAGATAGTTGTGGATAATTCTTGGAGTTTTATGTTTTTACTTGGAAACAAAATGTAAAGGTTGGAATTTTTGTAGTTTATTCTCATTATGATAATGCAAGAAATCGTTTCCATTACTATAAGTGGTAGTAAATTCTATAATATAATAATTGTATTTAATAGTAATCATATTTTTTGTGAATAATATTGATGATTATATTGAGAATAAGCATAAATAATATTAGTAACACACATTCATGTCTTCATTTCCTTTTCATTTCTTCAAAATGTTTAAACATAATAATGGGAGCACTTTAGTTTAAGTTCCAATCTTGTAAACTAGTGGCTTATTACCTGCTTATTATTGAGATGTACTCATTCTGTATGATCTAATTCTTCATCCCTAATCTTAAGCAACACCTAAACCCTATACCAGGGATCACCAATCTCGGTCCTGGAGGTCTGGTGTCCCTGCAGGGTTTAGCTCCAACTTGTCTCAAAACACCTGCCTGGATGTTTCAAGTACACCTAGTGAGAGCTTGATTAGCTTGTTCAGGTGTGTTTGATTAGGGTTGGAGCTAAAATCTGCAGGACACCAGACCTCTAGGAACAAGTTTGGTGATCCCTGCCCTATACCTAAACGACTACCTTAACAATTACGCAGCAGCAAGTTAGGAGTTTTAGACAAAAGTCAGAGTTAATGGTTTATTAACAGCGAGAATAGTACCTTAAAATAAATAGTGACCATAATGGTATTCATGTATTACTATTATTATTATTTCAATTATTATTAAATAGTTTTTAATAATAAAATTTGCTCTTTTTTCAGTCAAATTAAAGGTTGGGTTCATCTTAATTAATCAAATCTATGTTCTCATTCAGACGTTTACATCACAATTTTAGAGACACTTGTTTTCTCAGTACTTTTCTAGACATAGCAGATCGCTGTGTGTGCGTGCGTGTGTGTTTACTCTGACAGCTGCTGCACTGTGAAACTCCTCTGGGGTGGGTGGAGTTCCCGCCCTGATCACCCCCCTCCCTTCCCGACCTTCAGTCTGTGCGGATGAACTCGTGGACACACACACACACATTCGCAGAGCTCTCATCCGCCCGCCCTACTGCGCTTCACAGATAGAGAACTCGCACACGGAAGGCGGGAGAGATAAAGCGAGTGGGAGAGAGCCAAAGTCTTCCGTTGTTTCCTGTTTAACTTTCCCTGCCGGGAACATGCTTGCTGATGGATCGCCGTCTGCAGCTTTCCATCCAGCTCGCAAGCAAACAAGCAGCCTAGAGCCCAAAAACAAAACAAAAAACAGACAATGTGGAAGATGCACACTCTGGCTGAAAGCATGTTTATGGGTTGTTTGTACTTGTGTGAATAGTTGCTGTTAAACTGCAGCCCTGAAGAACCTTGCTGACCACACGGAGTACGTATTTGAGTGCGAGGAGCTGTTGTTACCAGTCACACTTTTTTAATTCGTGGTTTATGGTGTGGAACTGTGTTTCCTGCACTGGTGTGAAAAAAAAAAAAATTGTGAACACAATCATCAGTTTTCACTTTGTCAAAGATGTACAGATTGTAGACTCTTTGATTGTGCCGCAGAGCCCACTATGTACTTGTCGCTCTGATTAATTAGCGCATGTCTTTTGGCACTGCTCTGTCACTCTTGTCTTTGAAGAGAGTGTTTACCTGGTTTGTCCGACCACATAAATGTCAGTATGAAGTCCTAAGACTAAGGCCCCATTTACACTAGTGCGTTTTAGTTTTAAAACGGCGTATTCGCATGAAAGCGATCCGCAGTCACACTAGCCTTTCTGAACATATCTCAGTCCACACTACTCTACCAAAAATGTATATCACGTGACCATTCGCGCGGTCTGGGCATGCGCGTTCAAGTATAAATAGGAAGCATGTGTCCCGCTCGGCATTTAGTTATTGTTAGTCAACAAACTTTTTTCTTATGCCAATCCTCGGGAACAACTACTTCACTTACAAACATGTCCCACCAGGCACTGGTTATTCCCGGTGTAACCCAAAACCAGCGTTCTAAATAGGGCTTACGCCGCTTGAAACGCAATCGATTAGCGAGTGCTTGAACAATAGCTTGCCTCTTGCTGATATATGCAGCTGTTGTAGTAAAAAAGACAGAGTTTAACTGCACAATAGCGCCTAAAACGGACAATAGTGCAAACAACGCTCCCATTTCTGCATCCATGTTGTTGTTTACAGTGAAGGCTGGTCTGCCGTATTCCGCTGGCATTAGTCATGTGATAGGGGCTTGACAAATAAGGGAAGGATACACAATGACCCAAAAGCCCAAATCGTGTAGCGAATCTCTGCAGCCACGTTTTCAGATGCCCCTGTTTTCCCCCATCCACACTGAGACGGAGCAGCAGCGTTTTAGAATGAAAACGGTCTCTCCAGCGTTTCCAAAACACTCCGTTTTCGGGGCTCGAAAACTCCGGCGTAGTGTGGACGGATGGCGTAACTGCAGCAAAACCTATGCATTTAAACGAAAATGCAATAGTGTAAATGGGGCCTTAGTGATCGTTGTACCTCCATCACATACCTTGCACATAGCTGGCACCATTGAAAGGGTTTATACTTCTGCATTCTCTCTGTGCTGCTCTGCAATAACACTTCTAAAGGACTAGTAGGCAGTGGGGTTGCTATGTTCCACTGTGAACAAATTTCATTGCTGGTGTTTTGGGTTTTTGCGAAGGAAGAAAGAGGCAGGAACCCACAAACATTCAACAGGTTAATCATAAAGTAAACACAAAAGTGTCCATCTGGAGCTCCTTCACGGATCTCGACACTCGTTAAACTTGCACCACAGACCTCGCTCTGCTCCCACGGGTCTTGGTCCTACCCCCACTCCTCACCAATACAAGCCGACCAATCGCAGATCTTGCTCTCCACGTCATCTTGATGTGTAGTTACTATTTTAAGACTGATGCGTCAGGGTACGGTGAAATATATGTGACCGTGTGAAGGCTAAACCCGACCTACCGCATGCACTCGACGCAGAAGTAGAAACTAGCCTTAAGGTTTTGTTGGTGGTGTTGCGATTGGTGGTACATGCAAAACTAATACGTCTTTTTTCCCCGTCAGGTGGTGAAATGTTCTGCACAGAAGCAACCAGCACTTCTTTCCAATTATGAGTCTTCTCCCGTCAAACCTCGTCCCCCTTCTCCTACCTACCAACCTGCAGCATCGCCGACCCCTCCATGCGCTGTTGCGGATGTACCTGTACCTCCACTCACCCCCGCACCTCCAGTGTCAGCGGAGGCACCGGTCAACAGGCCCATGCCGCCTGAAGCTCGCAGACTCATCGTCAACAAAAACGCTGGCGAGACTCTGCTGCAGAGAGCTGCGCGGTTGGGATATGAGGTAAGTGTGCACTTGCACGTGTATGTGCGTCTCTCTCTCTCTCTCTATCTCTCTCTCTGGCTGCCCTTTCCTGCTCTCTTCGCATCTCATTATTTCTGCGTGAGACTGAGTCTGACATGCGAGAGCCCCTGACAGGCACAGAGCGATCGCTTGGCGTCCACACACACACACACACACACACACACACACACACAATGTTTTTTTCCCCCTCTTGCGACGCAGCCTCTCGCTCACACACACACATACGCGGTGTCTCATCTCTTTCTCCTTTCGGCTTTTGCACTCCCACTCAAACCTTTCTCGCTCGCATTCATTCTCGTGCCTTTGCAGGCGCTCTGTTTCTCGCACTTTTCCATCTTGTCCTTGCTCTTTTTCTTCATCGAACCAGAAAACCTTAACCGTTCGCACCCCATCTCTGATCTTCTAGTCTGCTTTTATTAGTTTAACACGAATGTTGCTCATGTTTTGGATTTTTTTGTCATTGTTTTCAAATGGTATTTGCAACACATTGTTTTTATTATAGGAAATGACGTTGAGTTGATGCTTTGGGGATTATTGTTGATCGCATTTTGCCGCAGTTGCATCCTTGCACTTTTATCGACAGATATTATGTTTTTTAGTGACAAAGCATGTCAGTACATCTTTTTTTTTTGTCATTTTTTCCTATATTATGATAGGGCAGTTGATATTGACAGAAAGTGAAGTTGGAGTGAGAGAGGGGGATGGCATCAGGAAAGGTCTGTATGAGTTGGGATTCGAACTTGGTATGCCAACAGCACATACTCTATATGGCTGAATATTGCCAACTGGATTCTCACCGTCAATGCTTAAGATTTGTAGAATATCAGGCAGTGATCAATTATACAGTGCTTCCCACACATAGACTTTACTAGGGTGGGCCGCCTAGGTATATTAACAGCCGCCCAAATATTTTTGATGACATTGTCATTATCATCCTTTTACACTTTTTTTTTTTTTTTGTATCCGCCAAAGATAACCAAACATCCTAGCGTTGGATTAACTAATGGAAAATCTTCTCTCGCCCTACACATTTTGTACTACACATTGTGCGCACGCAAGAATGGTCAACAACAGTTCCTTAGTCTATCTCACGTGCTCTGCAGAGACCCAAAGAGATGTGCCTTTTTGAGTCCGGCCACTTCAGCCGCTAAAATGTCCGGGAGTCGACTTTTGCTTTCGCTTTCAAAAATTTTGTCGCTTTTGCATTACGCTTGTATTAATCTAAACCAGGGGTCAACAGACTTGTTCCTGGAGGGCCAGTGTCCTGCAGATTTTAGCTCCAACCCTAATCAAACACACCAGAACAAGCTAATCAAGGTCTTACTAGGTGTACTTGAAACATCCAGGCAGGTGTGTTGAGGCAAGTTGGAGCTAAACCCTGCAGGGTTTAGTCTGCAAAATATATACACCATTAGAAATGGTTAATTAGCTCATTTACTTATTTAAATAATCTTCAGTTTTTATTCTAATTATTAATTAATTATTAATAAAAATGCATTTTAGAGAAACTATCTGGTTTATTCATTTTTTTTCCTGTAATTTATTTCTCACTTGCTGTATATCAGGGATCACCAATCTCGGTCCTGGAGGTCGTGTGTCCTGCAGGGTTTAGCTCCAACTTGTCTCAAAACACCTGTCTGGATGTTCCAGGTATACCTAGTGAGAGCTTGATTAGCTTGTTCAGGTGTGTTTGATTAGGGTTGGAGCTAAACTCTGCAGGACACCAGACCTCTAGGAACAAGTTTGGTAATCCCTGCTGTATATGTTGAAAATTTGATGATGTTAATATATTATATATTTTACACATATCTAAAATGCTTTGGCAATACTGTACTAAAAGTAATGCCAATAAAGCAACCTGAACTTGCCACATGTAGTTAACCATTTATGTGCCACGGGTAAAGGATGCGTTTCAATCCGGCTACCACCACAAGTATAGTTCAAACCTGTGGGAAGCATGGGTTATGTGTAATTAGACCATCGGAATTCCATAAATACAGCAAAGCTTAGTATCGCCACAAAGATATTCTGGTAGTGCAATGCAACAGAACTTGCTGTGTAGTAGATTCCCTGCAGTAGTGGAATTTGACGGTATTCCACAGTTCTGGAATATGGTGGTTCCACGGGTTCTGGAATGGCGCGGCGTTCCGTGTCCAATTTGTGCAGATTAATGGGGAGCTGGATTAGTTCCGGCAGTGCGTCTGAAAGGACTGGCACGGAGAACAGGAAATGAGCGATTACTGCTGCGAGCGCATGATTTCTCTCCTTCCCGACCCTCCCTCCCTCTTCCTCCCTCGCTCCGCAGCGGTGCCTTGAATTCCACTGAAAGGGAAAGTTTCTTATTGCGTTTCACAGAGCACTTTTAGCGGTGATGCCATGGTGCTGTTCCAGAATAGAACACGCTTGTGTGTTGTCGGAATCGAGTGCCTAGTTTGCGCCATGTGTGTCTGGATTTGTTTCCACCAACTAAGGATGCCGCGTCCCATTGTGCACCATTCCTTCCATTTTCCTGTTGTGTCCTTTAGGTTCTTTGTGTTTGAAGTGGTCAGGAGGTTCCATCACCATCGCATGCTTTGACAAACACGCGATTGCAGTTCCCTTCCCCCAACATCTCTTGTTCGCTTGTTTGTGTTTCTTCACCTCCCTTTAGCTCTCAAGCCAAGAGTTTTACTGCAACACACACTCTTTCATTACATTCCGCCAGGGCAGACGTCTCGCTTGCGTTGCGACGCTGCTTATTTACACTTGTGTTTGGTTGTTGCCTCCCTCTTTTATGACTCAGACAAAACTGGCCTTTGTCTGCTGATTGAAACCTATCGTTATGTGTGTGTGTGTGTGTGTGTGTGTGTGTGAAAGGGCCCTATCCATCTCTCTCTCTCTCTCCCTCTCTCTGTCTGATTCTGCTGCGGTTGCTAGACTCTGTCGGTAATTCTGCTCTCAGGCAGAATGGCTCTCTGCCATTAAGGTCCAATCAGCGATCTGACAAGTGCTCTCCGTAATCTCCACGTTAATTAATCATTCGGCTGAAGGTGCTAAACACGCGCTGTTTTAAGCCATTAGCCGCCCGTTCCGCACACCTCCCGATCTCTCGCCGTGCAAACTAACGCCTGCCATTAGCGGCCCACAGAAAATGAGGGGGCTTTTTTATTATTTTGGACCACAAAAAAGGTTTTTGTGTCTCTCGGAAAAGGAAGAAATGTCATTTTTTGTGCATGTTGTTGTTTATTTAAAGTCTAATGTTTGATTTTTACAGGTTTTGTTCATTTTTTTTATTATTGCTATCAAAATAGCAAGACTGCACACAGGTTTACTGTTTGACAGTTGGTGACTAGTTAAATAGTAATGTGAACTTGTGTTTATGAATAGCCTAAATAGACCATTTTAATGTGGTCATGCCATTGACCCATTTTAATGTGGTCATGCCATTGACCCATGAACATTTCCTGCTTATCAAACTATTTCATAGTTGTAACCAGAGGCAATTCAATCACAACTTCATGTTAAAACAGCTTTCATAACATTATCTATCAAGTTGTGGCTCTTTTTGGATTCTCGGAAGCTATAGAAATTAAAAATGTAAAATAGGACCATTGTTTTTGTTTACATCCCTCAAAATGGTCTATAGCTGAATGACTAAACTTGATTAGAGAATAGCTAATCTACTATTATATTATTTTTCACTAATAACAAAAGTGTGTATTTGTACCAATATCTAAAAGCTGCTTACTTTAACAGCCTTAAAATAATATTTAATAGTAAATGTGTAGTAATTGTGTTTATTGGCCAATGATTACCAACTGATTTACTACAAATATCAAAGTTAAATTATGATTAGTGTAGCAAACCATGCTTACATTGTGGTTCCCAAAGTTAAACAATGTTTTGTTTTGAAGTAAAACCATGGTCGATTTGTGTAAGGCTATACATAATCTAATTGTGAGCTAAAATGAACGACGTTAGCTGAAAAGTCAAGCTTTTCTTATATTTAAACTATGAGTAAACACTTTTTATTAAAAAGCTAAGCTAAACTGCACACGAGTATATGTTGTTTTTCACACATAGCATATAGGCAAACTGGAATAGCTAAGCCTTTGTTTGCTAATGGCTAAACTATTTTTTACTAATAGTCAAACAGTTTACGAATAGCTAAACTATACTGTAATACCATCCAAACTTTTTTTTGGCTAATAGCTAAACAGTCTTTTTCCTAATGAGCTTTTCCTCAGATTGCAGAGAGCTGCAGTGTTCCGCTAGCGGTGGATTTTCTCGAACGCTTGTCGAAAGCGTGGGCTCTCGTTACCGCTGAGTCTCAGGGCTTTGTGATTTTCCCCGCTGGCGCTCGGGGTCTAATTCTGCTCTAATGGCTTTATAAATGCGCTTGGTGACATCGGTTAAAGGCGGCTGTTCTCGCGGGGCTGTGCGTGCGCCACAGATATGGTGGGGGAGCGGCGGAGCGCGCAGCGGAGGGCACTCGGCGCCGATCCGTGTGTGTATGTGTGTGTGTCAGAGGAAGCGAGATAAAATGTAATCCTTCCCACCCGGTATTCCTCATTTCTCTCTCTCTCTCCTTCGATCGCTCGCTCTTCCCCCCCTCTCCCCCCTCGCGTCGGCCTTAGCAGGTGGGGACAGACCTTCCGTTCGCGCGTGTTTTTTCTGTCAGTCGACAGCGGCTTGTTTTTTTTAGCCTTCGTTCGTTCCGTCCCCCCTCCTTTCCCCTCCCGCGCTCCAGCCTCAGACAGGAAGCCGCTCTCTCGCTGTGTGTGTGTGTGAGAGAGAGATAAGCCGCGAGCAGAGCACTGAGCTGCCAGCGCTCTCTCTCTCACTGTGTGTGTGTGTGTGTGTGTGTGTGTGTGTGTGTGTGTGTGTGTGTGCGTTAAGCCACGAGCTGCTCCGCGGCGCTGCCAGAGCTCGGAAATATGACATGACTGCGCGGCCGAAGCTTTCAACACAGAGCGCGGCAGCTGCTCCGTTTGTTTGTGTGTGTGTGTCTGTGTCTCACAGCGCAAGAGAACGAGAGTTCACACTTAAACGTGGCACTTCATCTCAGTCCCAGCGCAACAGCAGTAAACACGCAAACGGCACGTAGTTTTGCGCGCGCTCTCGCTTCCATTTTCTCTTGGGCACGCACCTTCAAAACAAACCGTTCTTGGCTTGATGAAACTCCTGGGCGCCTTCGAGCGGTTCTCTCCGCGTGCGCATGTGATTGAGTCATTTTGGCTTGCGTTTCAGCCATTAACCAAGCGCAAGTGGAAAAACTTGCGTGTTTTTTCCACAGTTGACTGCATGAGCATGTCCCCTGGTCAGGCTGTCCGTTCAAGGCCGCGTGCTGAGGATTCCGTGGAGGCGGATCTTTTTGATCTAGACCGCAAAACACAGCCTGCGACCTGAAATAACCCTGTTGCATGCATTCGATGCAACATAATCTGATCTGAACTCCCTTTCAGATTGTTTACAGTCTGCATATTTTGGTATTGAAAACATCCAACATTAGAAGTCGAATAATCAAAATTACTGTACACAATAAAAAACACAGTGTTAAAAACTACCCAAACTGTGTTGTTTTTAACCCTATTGCTGGGTAAATATAGGACAGAACACATCAGGGGTTAAATTAACCCAAGTAATCGGGTTATTATTTTTAACCCAAAAATGGGTTGTTTTTCTACCCAATAATTGGTTATTTTTTACTTAAATAATAGGTTAATTTGACTTAATTAATAGGTTATATTTTCAAATGTAATTTTTAGCTTTCTTTTAAAATCATTAACCACATAAAAAACAAACAGGTGAATATTGTATTTGCTTTATTTTATTTTTTGTTCTATTATTTTTGTTCAGCACATCACACTCTGTAAACACCACAGAGATCATACATAACTACAATCACATTATGAACTGCATTCAAAACAATTTGTTTCGTATTTACGGGTTGCTCGTAAACAATAATAATAATAATAATGGCATCGCAGTCAGCCCCTGCTGGGAGTTGATTTGACCCAAGGACCTGGGTTGATGTGTCTGTGTGGTGCTAGGGTTGCATTGATTCAAGTCTTAACAATTATTACCAAGAAAATAACCCAAGTTTGGGTTACATAGCACTACCCAACAACTACCCAAGACTCTGAAAATAACCCCCAAACATTACCCAAATGCCTCAACCCAATATTTGGGTAGAAAAAATAACCCCAGTTTTTTTAGAGTGTATGTATTACTAATGTAAAGCAATTGTTTGATCAAATTGTGAACAACTTTGCATTTTTTTCTGTGTGTCCATACAATAAAAGTCTGTGAGCCTGAATATGATAATTATGTCAACAGGACAAAATGCAAAACATGAAGTAGATCTCAGGTTTTAAATGACAAATTTCACTTCTCAATGACGGACGTTTCATATTCTGGTACACTATCATATGAAATGCTGGTGTTCACGTGTGAAGAATGTTTGCAGTACAGTAATCAGCTGTGTGTGTGTGTATACACAGAGGGTCAGTGAGGCGTGTGTGTGTGTGTGTCGCACCCTGTTTTGTCACTGTCTGCCAAGCCTAAGCAAATAGCAGGATACAGACCTTCAACTCTCGAGCGACAGCATTTATATCTCGCAGTCGTGGCTACAGACGCCTCCAGACCGCACAAAGTCCATTGATAGACCGTCTGATGTAAATTGCATATGAAAATGCAAAAGTAAAATATGTTTTTCTTTGATTTGCCAAGAATAAAACTGGCTAACTTTTAAGGACGTTTTAAAACCTGACCATTGCTGCTGGAGGAACTGGTCACTGGAATTGCTGACAGATATTCAAAGTTTGGTTGCCTATTGTTGTGGTGTAATATATCACAGGTACACCCACCTCTAAACGGCATGTAAAAACAAACTGTGGTTTGCCAGCAGCAGTTTAGTCAAAGGTCTGGCTGAGCGAGACGATATCACATGTTCATGCACGTACACATTCACACTTGTTCGCACGTTCAGCACCATCCTGGCCGGCTGTCAGGGAAATTCCTGATCCGTTAATGATGCACTTCTTCTGCGGAGGCCACCTCAACCCTTTTCCCTCTGTTATCACAACTCCCACTCCAGTCATGGCTCTCTCAATTAAAACCACGCT
Organism: Danio albolineatus; assembly: GCA_903798035.1. Taxonomy (NCBI): domain Eukaryota; kingdom Metazoa; phylum Chordata; class Actinopteri; order Cypriniformes; family Danionidae; genus Danio; species Danio albolineatus. The sequence continues at coordinate 4,789,809 of CAIGQQ010037719.1, forward strand.
GAGGGAGTTTCGAAGCTCCCTATATCCCCCCCACTGCATATCCTTCGCTTTCTTTCGAGTCATTTTTTTTGTCCGTCTCCCTCCCTTGTTGCTCACTTTCCAATACGACGTGACGTCTGCTCAGTCTGAAGGCTGTTTTTTCCTGAGTTGCATGTAAAATTAGAACATTCGTCAGCACTGCACGGAGCCAGAGGATCATTAAGCAAGCGCTACACATTAGACTCGCAAAAAACATCCACACAAAAGTCCTCCATTCTATGAGAGGTCATTAATTGCAGCAGAGGTCAAAAAGCTTTGCATATTCTACCTCAGAACTTTCAACCCCTTTGTTCTCTTAGAATTTTGATCATCTCGATGAAGTGTCTCCGAATTCCAGAACATTTTATCGACTAGTTTAGAATCAAATTAGAATGGTGAATCAGAATTCCAGAACTCTTTATCAGTTACATTGGGGTTCTAAAATTCCCCAAATGCCTAAAATTTAAAACTCTGCTAACTTTCCTAGAAAAGTTCAAACAGTCCCATGTGAATTCAAGGACTCCATATCAGCTGCCTTAGAATTCTAAGACTCGGGTAGAATTCATAGACGGAGACTTATGGAACTTGTAGAATTTTGACATTCTTTTTAGAAATGTCAATTCTGCAATGGGGTTTCAACTACTTCTTCTAGCTCTTTTTCATCTTTATTGGATATTTAGAATTTAACATGAACCGTTTTAGAGTTTAGTAACTTAATAGTACTTGAGAAATCTTTAGGTCAGTTGACTGAATTTTAGAACTTTCTAACTCTTTTTGAAATGGCCCTGAACTTCCAGAAGTGTTTATGGCCTGAGTTCCTCTTGAAGACCTTGAAATTCTAGACTTGAACTTGAATCCCAAGTTTTAAGGGCTGCCAGCATCAGAATCTGGCTACAGACTAGCAGTGACCCACGCTGGTTTCAGTTCAGGTCTGCCTTGTAAAGCTTCCCCTTCTCTTTCCTGTCTGAGTGTCTTTCTTTCTCCCCAAGCGAGCCATAGTCCTAGCTCTTTTATTTTTTATGATGTGGGTTGGGTTGTCTAGGCTTTGAGGTTGTGGTAAAATGGTTACACTCCGGGTTCAGTCTCGAGCTGGCCTGCGTCTTGTTTTGTGGGATCGCTGTTGTGAAGGGGTTAAGTGTCTTGAATGATGCATTGATTGCAGTTGTTAGCTGGGAGTCATTTTAGCAGGGGACAGCGGGGGAGGAAATGCTACAGCAAAGAGCTGTTCTGTGGAGAAAATCACGACAAATCTTTTTCTCGCTAGGCTCTGAAACACGGCTTTATTGTCTGTTTAATGTAACACTCAGCTCTCCTGCCTGCAAACATCCCCACTGAGGAACTCCCTGAGGCAGGAGAGAGACCTCGCTGGAAAGGGAATGAGGCGATGGAAACATAAACGGAAATAGAGAAGTTCTCCCTTGAACTGCGGCTTGCTTTTGGTAATTGAGCGTGTGCGTGTGCGTGTGCGTGTGTGTGTGTGTGTGTGTGTGTGTGTGTGTGTGTGTGTGTGTGTGTGTGTGTGTGTGTGTGGGTTTTACCTTCCATGTGTTTTGGTCCGCCTCTCCAGGCTGACAGGAGTGTACATCCGTGCTGGAGCGAGAGTTTCCCGTTTGGGCTCGTTAACGGCTCGGCGCCCCTGCTAACGGCTTGAATTTTTTTCAGTCATGCCGGCGGCATGCCGTATCCTGGATACGGAGCCGGCGGGAAGCGCGAGGCAGAGCTGCTGGCAGCAGCGTGGGGCAGGTCGTACCACTGTGCGACTCCATCGGGGGAGGGGTTGAATGTGCTCTCTGAGACGCTGCCAGGGTTGAAGTGCGAGCGCTACGCCTCCTGAATCCTAATGCCCTCATTCGTCTGAGCACCGAGTGGACACCAGCCCTCCCCTCTCAAGCCCATCTGTGTGTGTGTTTGTGTGTGTGGTTGCGTTTGTTGCCGCCGTGCATGAGGAATAGGCTTGCGGTGATGGATGTGGGAGTTCCTTTTAAATCTTGAGCTTGCAGAAGAACTCTCCAATTAATTCCACGAGGGCTCTCTGTAATTCCGGCCTCTTCCGGACAGTGTTCTTAATCAGTGTGGCGGGAAGCATCTTGGGACAATGCATATTGATATCAACTGCTATGATGATAAAATAAATTGCTGTAAAGATATGGTAGTACTTTTTCTAATCAAGTAGATGCAGGGGAACAACTGATGCAGGGAGATGGGGGGCATCTGTGTTCCTGGAAAGCCACAGTCCTGCAGAGATTTGCTCTAACCATAATCAAGTCACAAGTTGGTCAATGTTTAAAGGCCAACTTTTGTGTCGAGTGCTCACGGATGGTCTGGGGTGCCCTGACCCTGGCGTACCCTGATGTTGTGACGATGTGGTGGACAAGATCTGTGATTGGTCCATTTGGTAGCGGTGATGAGTGTGGATGGGGCCAAGAACTGGGAGTGCATGCAGAAGTATAAATGCTCGCAATGGTATCAGCTTTGTGCGATGTGTGCGCTGTAGGGCAGTGTTTCTCAACTGGTGGTTTGGGTCGTGGGAACATTTTTAGTGGGTCGCGGAGTGCGAGGTCAAAAAATAAAATAATAATAATAATTTATTTTGCTTATATCGGACTTTTATTTTGAAATCCGCGCGCGGCAACAGTTCAGTTTAGTTCGGTAACTGAACATTTCTCTACCCTAACCGCTGTTTACAGTATTTATCGTTTTTACTTTGTAATATTTCTATAATTTGATACATTTTGTTAAATGACAGCAATAAAATATTGTTTATTTGTAAGTCTTTGTGATTTTCTTATGATTTATCTGTCACTACTTGTGTATGTTAACAAACAAACTAATTATAATTTCTAAAATTATAGTTCCTAAAAAATTGGGTCGCGGCTTGATGACCATGTAAAAATGTGGATCCCATGGCCAAACCAGTTGAGAACCACTGCTGTAGGGTATGGTGATCACTCTACACAGAAATATAAAATATTCTTACGGGTCACTTGAAGGCTACATGGAGTTTTTTTTTAATTTAGGTTGGATCAAAACTTTGCAAGATTGTGGCTCTCCAAGACCGCAGTTGGCCACCTCTGTTTTAGCGACAGTTTCTTGAGTTGTCCCAGTCCAGAACTCCCTAGCAACCACATAGCAACACCCTTAGCATGTTATATGGTTTATTTTGGCTTAGATTGATGTGCAGAGGCTTTTCCCACTGGACCCCAGATTGTCTGGGGGATGCAAGATAATTCTAAGCAGTAAAATATGTTAGAGGTGTAAAATATGGAGGAATTGTTGCCAACACAAACATCCAGGGGTGTAGTAAGTGGAGGGGGAATGGGGATGTAGTGCATAGGGCCCAGAGGCTTGGAGGGGTCCACAGTGAAGTCTTGACCCAGGCAGCCCAGAGCACAAATCTGTGCAAAGGGCCCAGAATTCCTTGCTACGGCATTGCAAACATCGTGGCAGGCGGTTTTGCAAGGGCAAGCACTGCTCACATTTCCACCACCTTTCAAGCCGTTTCTGCACTGCTGCTGGTTGTAGACTCACTCACGCACACACATGGCTGTCTCAGGCGTCTCGTATAGAAAGCGAACAGCAGGCTTGGGGCAGGATTCGTCTGTAAAACCCCTGATACCTCACACATCAATAATCGGCTCTGGGCAAAACTGTCTGTCCACTCTGCCTGTCTCTCATGCTCCACGCTCTTTAATGGTGTTTAATGAATTTCATTCCTTGCTGCACCATAGTAACCGCTCGTTTTCTGCCTCTCTCTCGCTGTAGGAGGTGGTTTTGTACTGTCTGGAGAATAAGGTGTGTGACGTGAATCATCGGGATAATGCGGGTTACTGCGCGCTCCATGAGGCTTGTTCCCGCGGCTGGCTCTCCATCGTACAGCACTTACTGGAGCATGGGGCCGACATCAACTGCAGTGCGCTGGACGGCACCAGGTAAACACATGCACACATCCAAGACATTACCTAAAACTCTGAGCCACGATAAAAAGGTACACATATTGGACTGGTTTCCATGACTTCCTGTGCTTTCGTCACACTGCGTTTGGGAGCGTGCCGCTGTGGCGCTGATAATTACACGTGCACACACATGCTGACGCGCGCACACTCTATGTCAGTAATTATATGTTTGGTAATAATGGCTTTACAACAACAGAAGAGGCCGAGAATCTTAGCTCGGATAATTACTGCAAGAAGAGCAGATTAGGCGTGTGAGATCCCTGTCTTCACTATACACTTAAAAATCCAATTTCATTTAGCGTTCTCTTTCCTGTCGGAAAGATGAATGACAGCGACAGGTTTTAATGACTGTTTTATTGTGCAATGTGAGGTGATAAAATTAAGGTAATTATGGACAAGTAAAGTATTTAAACTGTTTAAAAAAATGTTAAGAAACATTTGTGCAATGTATTTAATTAATATAAATGGTAACCGTAATTTATTTTATAGATTTTCTTTAGTCAAAATTCATTCGTTTTCTCTAAAGTTAGTGTTTTTCTGTCTTTTAACAGGCCTCTCCATGACGCCGTGGAAAACGATCATCTAGACGTGGTCCGATTGTTGCTGTCGTATGGTGCCGATCCAACTTTAGCTACCTATTCGGGCCGCGGTTTGCTAAAGATGACCCACAGCGACATAATGGAGTGTTTTCTCTCCGGTAAGAGAGCTCTGTCCATCTCTTCAACCTCTATTCCCAGAATTTCCCTCCTGTAGCAGCGGAGGGTTCGGCTCCGCTTGGCTATCTGGTTACTAAGCAACAGCTGGAGTGGAGGAGAAGCCTTTAGCACCGGCAAATCAGCTTTCCCTGAAAGGAGATTATGTGTGTGTGTGTGTGTTTGTCTGTGTGCGTGTCTTTATTTGGTCTTGTGCGGCATGTCTGTGTTGAGCGGTATATGGGCTGGTCTCATACAACAATATTTGGAAAAGCAGAGTCATATTATAGGAACAGTAATCCGGGCCTAATCTGGAGCCATCTGAGCCAAAATGGAGTATTGTTTTAATGGGTTTAGAACAAAGAAATGTTTGGTATCCGCTTGACCCATTGACTTTATATAGCCTTTTTTCCTTAAAAGGCTAGAATTCTTGCTATTAAGAGATTTTTTTTTTAAAGAATTAAACACCTGGAAGCATAATGGGACTTTTAATTGTGTATGTGGGTGATTTTTGAAGGAAAGTTTTTCACAACCCCAGATGTTTTAGATATTTAAATTGGGACTTAGAGCTAGGTGTATAAAGGTGCCATATAATGAAAATCGGAATAAACCAATAGGCATAGCTGGTGAATCCTGGTGAAAAAAACAGGACAATTGAAACAAAATACAGATGTTGAACATGGGATCATTAATATGCAACTCCGGGCTGCGTTTGATTGGCCATGTTTTCTAGTGAGATTTGAGCAATAATAATTTTTACCCTTATATTTGCGTTTCTCTAACGCCAAGATTTACTGTTTATGTTGACGTATATCAAACTTACTATGTATGTGGGACTCTTATTTTGAATGGGAGAAGCAATGAGACTAAAGCATACCACATCTTTGCATTGTTGTCTATGTTGCAAAGGAACACGGACAGACAGGGTTGCCACAATACTAGAATTGGGTACCAATCGACACTGAAACAACTATTTCCAGCTTACATTTGAGCGCTGTTGAACACGTTTTTAAACACCACTGATTTGCCATTGAGTTCACGTGCTCAACAGAAATGACTGTGATTGGCTGTGAAGGTCAACGGTTTATTGAATTTACCGCTGTTTTTTGTGTGTAACCCAAGATACAGGGGCACTGGAGCATTTCAAAGTTACGCCGATCAGCTGGTTTGTCTATAAGCTGACCTAAGAGTGATCTGCTGATGAATTGCAACTTCAAAAGGTCCAGATGGACATTTTAAAAAATTTCAGTACCGATTGGTATCGAATTCCAGTATCGTGAACCCTAGTTTCCAGTGTGCATTCACTATTTTCATATACAGAACTAGGCGGACTGATTTGAATTTAAAAGATGTAGCTTTGCACTGCCTCTAGTCTGCGATGGGCTTTAAGGAATGATTCTCAGCCAGCCATCTGTTCACAGGGCATCCGAATGCAAAATGCAGGATATACAGATTCTAAATGTATTTAGCACCCCTGACGAGGCATAAGGTCTGTTTAAATGTACCTTTTGTCAGTTTAATGTGTATATTGTGAAATTTGCTGCATATGTTTGTGATGAGGCTACAAACATGTAAACAGAATTTTTTTTTTACATTGGATACTAGAATACTTTGATTACACTTTCATGGTTTAAACATGTTAAATACTCTGCTCCAGTGACAATTCTGCCATTTTTAAGTGAGGAAAACTGATATTCTTTTAAGCGTTGCTTATACCATCACCTTTTATCGCCAGCTGAGCGTTGACCTTGTCATTGAGCAATTCGCTGCCCGTTGTGCGCAGAGGTAAAGTTTTAATGCTCAAGGTTAGACGTTCGCATAGAAAGAGACAAGCTCTGCTCCGGGTGCATGTGAAGATGGCATCGCAGGAGACGTGGCATTTACCGAGACGGCCTTTCCTGTGTTTGTGTTAACACTGACCCCTCTTTCCCGAGCTCAGGCACACAGCGACGGTCTCTCTCTCTCTCTCTCTCTCTCTCTCTCTCCCTCTCTCTCTCTCTCTCTCTCTCCCTCTCTCTCTCTCTGTTGTCAGTGACAGTGGCCGTGTTTATCGAGACACGGCTTGATTAATGATCTGAAAGTTTCGAGCTGAACTAGAGGGCATCGCACAACAATTTGTACACAGCCGGCGTTTGGTCTTGACGGCAGTCGCAAGTTCTTTCACCTCCAAAGCCGTCTTAATATGTCTGTGTGTGTGTGTTGTGTGCATGGATTAGCTTCAGGGCTGCCAGTTAAAGGGCAGCTCAGTCACATGGTGGAGGTTCACACTGACTGGCTGCGTGTGTGTGTGTGTGTTTGATTATGCATGAGCTCGTGAGGCAGGAAGGAGCTCGGCCTGGAAGCGCAGGGCAGCATTGTGTGTGTGTGTGTGTGTGTGTGTGTGTGTGTAAATCAGCAGGCTTGTCCCGTTCTGCTGTCTGCTGCGCTGATTTAAAGACCCTCCCCAAATTTGTTTTCCCTCTGTGGGAGCCTTCTAATCAACCGCCCTCTCTCTCTCTCTCTCTCTCTCTCTCTCTCGCTCTCTCTCTCTCTCCCCCCTCTGTCCCTCTCTCTCTGCGTGGAATTGTTAATGGCTGCGCTGGCAAACGCGGCTCTCATTGCCGCTAGCATGCGTTTTACTGCGCCAGGCGGCATCTATGTGCGCAACGACATAATGCTAGCAAATGTCAAAGCCTCTGCATTCTATAGAAAAAAAAATGTGTCATCCTCAATTGGTAAATGAGGTCTGATTAACATTCGCACACATTAATATCGGTATCAGATATGGTGCTAATATCAGTATCTGGTTATAAGGAGTGCTATTTTACATTTAGTATCGAACGGTGTTTAAATCCGTCAGTAACGTGGTGGGTTTGTAATGTGCGTTTAGTTAATGAATGAAGTAATATAATTTAATTAAATGACATATCAGCGAGCGTATCTGTATTGCTGAATATTTGCATTTTTATTATCTTTCGCTTTATTTAAACACCATATTAGCAATTTTGATTTAGTTTTTGTATTTGTACTGTAATTATTTTCTTGCTGATGTTACCTCGAATATTATATATTTTTTGTTTATTACTCTTATAAATCTATACCGCTTGGCATATAGGCATCACATCAGATAAAATCAGTATCTGCCAAGATTTCTGTATCAGTCTATCCCTATCTGCTTCCTGTTTACATCGCTAATGGTCTCATCTCTCTTCTTTTCCCTGTAGATTACTTTGCCGACCTGCAGGGCAGAGTGGACGATGACCCCAGTGTGTACTGGGAGTTTTACGGCAGCGCAGTGTGCGGTGAGTACCACTTTCACACTCGAACACACTCACACACAATGAGTACGCAACACTCCGACACTAGCGGATGCGAGAAACAATGGAAAAGACGCAGACAGATAGACAGACTGGTAAACACCTCAAGGTAAATCGCTGTGTGAATCATCAGTGTTTGTAGACGGTCATTGATCTAAAATTGAAGAAAAGCGTGCATCAGCCTCTCTGATGTATGCTTGAAAGAATATATATAAAAATCCCCCTCCACTGGGTGGTGGGGTCGGCGCCATGGGGGCAAAAATGGATGGCAGCATTTTATATTGCTCTTTTTTTTCTTTTTTCTTTTTTTAAATGAATTCTAGCTGCGTAGAGAGAGTTCCCTTGGCTGCCATATATCAGCAGATCGCTTGCTCTGTGTGTGTGTGTGTGTGTGTGTGTGTGTGTGTGTGTGTGTGTGTGTGTGTGTGTGTGTGCGCGGGCCTGTCTCCAGCTGGCCAAAAACAAACCCACTGCTACTGCACATTTTCCCTTGGATTCCTGGAATAACAAAGCCGGGAGAGAAGGGGAGGTGTAGATGGGAGCCGCGCGGCTATTTTTGGGAGCTTTGCGCCGCCTCGGAAAAACCCAAAGCGTAACAGAAAGAGGCAGAGGCGCCGGTTTCGCTCCGAGGCGTACGCTGTGCCACTAGCGCGCACGAAACGACTGAAGTGGCTTCACACGCAGCTCTTCCCGCGGTGCTGCTTAATGGAAGAGAGTGCAAATAGGAGAGCGACGTGAGAGTAGCGGCGCAAAAGCATGTCTCGGCGTGAATCCGACAGGGAGAGGGGAGGGAGGGCGGAAGGGGATATTATGGGAGCTCAATCCATTCTACGCTCTCAGAGAGTGTGTGCGCTTCCATAATTCACACCTTGTCTCTCATTTCTAATCGATATCTGTCTCTCTGACTAACAGAGCCTGCCGACGACTCGTCTGGTTACAATATCCTGGCCAACCCTCCCGGACCCGGGGAAGACGAGGATGAGCAGAGAGACGTTTTCGAATTCGAGTTCTCAGACCGACCGCTGCTGCCGTGCTACAACATCCAGGTGTCTCTCTCACAGGGGTAAGAGTCTGAAGTTTTTGACCTTTTGTTCTTAACTGCTTTTGTAAAGCAATTCGTTGGTTGGGGTTATAGGGATTTTCAGGTGAGAATTGATCAAGAGTGGACTCGATGGTAACCTGTGTGTTCCAAAATGTTCCAAGTGTTCCAAATGTGGAATCCTTTCTGAGATTCCAATTCCGAGTAGAACACTTGTAATTAGTTTAAAGTCTACAATAAGTGGAAGTTGCAGAGACTTTAATTTCAGTATGTTGATATACAGTGGTCTCTTGCCATAACGTGGTTCACCTTTCGCTGTCTCACAGATTTTTTTAGTGCAATTTGACATGCTTTTTTTACAGAGCATTGTGTTCTGTGTCCTGATTGGCTGTAGACCATTGTCAATCAATCTCCTCAGTGCCGTGTCTCCTGTAGAGTACAGAATGCGTTCAGCTTGCCAAATTTACATAAATCTTCAATCGCTAGCAGTGTGACTCTGAGGTGCCTATATTTTTGCAAGTTTTATCCCCAACAAGCCCCACAAAGTCGACGAAACATTCCGTACCATCAGAGGCACCCACGGTAGCACCCAAAACGCTGAGTAAGATGCTAACCATCGCACAAAAAGTTGGACTTCTGGACATGCTAGAGGAAGGTAGAAGTTACGAGAGTTTAAACGAGAGAAAAGTGTGAAAACGTTAATGCCGATCTGGGTAAATAGAGTAATTGTTTTAGCCTTCAAACATCTAATAATTGTAAAAAATAAGCGGACTACTTTGCAGATTTCACCTATCGACAGCTTTTTTAGAATGTAACTCCCGCGATTAACGAGGGACCACTGTACTTCCAAATGAAACTGATTATCGAGAAGGGGCAGGGCTTTCTTTTTGTACATCATTCCCTCTTAGCAAACTAACGGTCAGAGGGGCGTGGTTAAGAATATTGTGGCTGAAGCTGTCAATCTTACGTCAACAGAGAAGGTTCGCCACTCCAAACACGAAAGCAGACTTGCAGATTGAAGATTATCAAAACAAACCTTTTGTTCTCAGTGGATTAGCTTGGACGGATCAATCGTTCACCTCAGGAATAACAATGTGCGCTAGCAAAATAAGCATTGTAAAGTTTTGGTTTCACACACACTTTAAATGTGATCATTGTTGTATTGAATACAAGCAAGAAATCCGTGAAAGTGGGATTCTTGTTTGTTATACTCCTCAACAAGTATTTTATATACATTTTAGCTGTTCAGTGACATAACTGGTATTTTTGTGGCATGAAAATGCAAACTTTTAAAAACTTTCGAAGTGCCAGTTTTTATAAACCAAACCAATATTGGAAATGTTGGAGATCAACAAAAATCTACATGAGTGTAATACATGTTCAGTTTATAGGCATGTGTGAATGCTTGCCAACCAAAACAACACTTGTGAGGTACCAGATTGTATGCGAGCAGAGTTGGCCTGTATGTTGAATACAGCTTCTTTCTATTTTTAAGTACACCTTTGTAGTGTAAACATAACCTAAATGCAGGCTAGTATTAAAATTTGCTATTTGTTTGGCAAAAAGTTGAATCTCATGATAGCATAAATCTGAAAGAAATGGATTTCAAGAAGAATGGTGGTGGTGGTGATTACTTTAATTGTTGATTAATGTAGGATGGAAGACTACAAGTGTTTGCACAAAAGATGTTTTGTTCATGAACTTATCATAATTGGTGGACGAAGCGATAGAGCTTTCATTTACAATGAGTACATTGATAATCAGTTATTTGTTATTCGAGAATTGCACAATTGATTGTGCTTTTTGATAAACTGTTTTCAAAACAATTACTCATAATTAGGAAATTCGGATGTGGAGTTGGCAGTTGTTGGCAACCAGTATATTTCTAGCTTTGATTGTTATTAAATGACCAAATGAGCCATTTTAAAGAACACATGAACCATAACTTGCTGGAGGATGTACTTCCAACAGAAATGGAATGTTGAATAGGGGTGCAGGGCTTTATTTTGCATCATTCCCTCATAGCAAACTAACGGCAAGAGAAGGGGCATGGTTAAAAATACTGTGAAGCTGCATCTGAAACCGCCTACTTCTCAGTAGGTACTGCATTTGAATTTAAATGTACTCTGCCGTTAGTAAAGTACACTCTATACAGCATGAATGTGAGCAGGATGAATCGAACTCGGACGTAGTGCATCCGCCATTTTGTCATGATCATATGACCTACCCGCGTCAGTTGCGTCGTTTTACTCCCATTCATGAATTCTCTCGTGGGGCATCATTGGATAGCGTAGCGTCCATACTATGCATACTTTAGAATCTCGCCGGAATTAGTAGGTCATCCGGGTACTTCCTGCTTACTGATTTTCAAATTCTATATAGTACACTGATTTTAGTGTACTATATAGTATGGACGTATGCAATTTTTGGATGCAGTCTGACTAAATTCGTCAAACTGACTTCAACAGATAAGCTCCAACTCTCCCAACATGGAAGCGAATGCTCAAACTTTTAAGATTACCTAAACAAACTATTTTTTCTTCAGGGAATTAACTTGCGCAGATAAATTGTTCACTAATAGAAGAACAATATGTGCTAGCAAAATAAACATTAGATTTAATTTCTGACTTTTTTCCACTCTAAATCTGATCGTGGCGTGACAAATGTTAGTTTACATAGTAGTTGGTCTAGAAGTGACCTGAGTTAACTTCGACCCACATGACAGGTGTTTCCCTCAAGAACCACACGACTGCGTAGTGCGAAGTCTTGACAGCCAGTGGCGACGCTAGTTTAGTGCTAGCTAGCAGAGATGTGAGGCCCGTTGCACTTAAACAGAGCGAGGAAAGCGCGAGAGAGAGACAGTCTAGTGACACGCTGCTAAACAGACACAGCTAATTACCTCCCACACAGGCTCTCGCTCTGCCGTTACCGCGCTCCGCTCTCTCGTCGCCCCTCCCTCGCTCGCCCGCTCGCTGTCTCGCTCCCAGGCTCAGCTGCCGCGCTCACTGTTGTGTATAATCTTCAGTCTGCGCTTGTCTCTGGCCTTCCCCTCCCCCGTTCTCATTCGCCCTCGTTCGCTCGCTCTCTTTCGGCTGGCTGATGCAGTATTAATGGCTTTCTGCTCTCCTCACATTTCCTCCCCCCTCTCGCTCGCCCTTTCTCCCTCCCTCTCCCTCTCTCTCTCTCTCTTCCCTCTCCCACTCCATTCAGCGTTCCGCGCTCCGCAAGAGCCACAGACCGCCTCAAGTGCCATCGATTGAGCGCTGCCTGTTACTGCTTTCCCCGCTGCGTATGTGTGTGCGCGGCTGACAGGCTCGGGCGACGGTCTTTGTGTGTGCGCAGCCCATTGTGTTTTTCAAGGCGAATGAAGGCCTTGAGAATCTTTGTGTAATTTTGTCTAATTATCTGAATGCGTTGGCTACACAGGAGCGAGTGTTTGACGTGATGCGTTGTGCGCACGTTCATTTTTGTTATATCCTCTGGTGTTTTCTACGAGTTTTGACGTTTAGCCTTGGTGCTCACTTGGACACTGGAAGTTGTGTCAATTTAATAAAATTTATGTCAAACTGAGTCAACATGAAATGTGCTTAAAAGCAGAATTGGTGCAGGAAAATGACAATACCCATGATGGGTTGTTGATGAGTGTCAACTAAAAGAGTCTTAGCTCCATCCTGCTTATTTTAGGATTATAAAATGCAAATGGTTGCGCAAATTGAAAATTCGTGAATGTAAAAATGTAAGCTCACCGTTTACATACCCTCAAGTGGTTACAAACCTTTGTGTTTCTTCTTATGTTGAACACTAAAGAAGATATTTTGAATAAAGCTAAAAATCTGTAACCCATTGTAGGAAAAATAAACAGCAGTGGTTAAACCTCAGTGGTAAGCAGTTTCCAGCTCTCTTCAAAATATCTTAATTTGTGTTCAACAGTCAAAAGAAACTCATAAAGATTTGAACGGAGTAAAGGGGTGAGTAAGGGGCCGATCACACCGTATGCGCTTTTACATTCCAAAAACGTGAGGCGCACCACACTGCGTTTTTTGTTGACAAGCGAGGTGCGCTTTTTATGTCGCTAGGCAACAGCTGAATCCGCTGCGTATTGTGCGCGAGTGTTGCTGTTGATATTGGTATAATTTTTATATTCAATAATATTATGAAATTTAAGATTTGCGAGTCATACAGCACCGGATAACTCAAAACAACAACCACAAGTCTCTCCTCCATCTTTAAAAGTCGCCGTAGTTGTCTTAAAAACACAAACTCTGCTGTCACCTCAACGGAAACCTGCTTTATATTTGATTGGAGAATGAAAAAGACGTGACTAATGTAACGTGCTTGTTCCGCTCAGAGTTGATTTTTTCAAGTGCGAGCACACAGCAGGCAACGGCAAAAACTCCAGGTGCAGCAAGCGGTTAAAACGCAAGTATGTACAGGCATATTACTATATACAACGTTATATGTGCAGCTGTTATGTGCAAATTGGCATGTAAAGTGTGTTGTTAAATAAGTGTATGCGTGTGTAAAAAGTATAGCAAGTAGTTATGTTGGTTTCACGATTGTTATCAAGTGTTGGGAAAGAAACTGTTTCTGTGTCGGGCTGTTCTGGTGCGCAGTGCTCTGTAGCGTCGATCTGAACGTAAAAGTTCAAAGAGGCAGTGTGCTGGGTGTGAGGGGTCCAGAGTGATTCTGGCAGCCCTTCTGCTTGCTCTGGATAAGTACAGTTCTTGGAGAGTAGGGAGGGTTGTACCAATGATTCGCTCAGCAGTCCGAACTATTCGACATAGTCTTCAAAGGTCAGATTTGGTAGCTGAGCTAAACCAGGCAGTTATTGAAGTGCAGATGACTGATTCAATGATGGAGGTGTAGAACTGTTTCAGAAGCTCCTTTGGGAGGTTGAACTTCCTCAGCTGATGAAGAAAGTACAGCCTTTGTTGAGCTTTTTTGACAATGGAGTCAATGTGAGTGTCGATGATGATGACGGACCTCTCATTTTTGGAAAACCTGTCTAATAGCAAAATTTAGTCAGGAAAAACTACATGGTCCGTAATGCGTTACAGAGGAGCACCAAAAGAATCCAAAGGCTGTGCCCACTTGTAAAAGATTGGTTATTGTAGGATTGTAGACTACAAATGTTTGTGAAGCGTTTTTGTTTAGGAGTAAGTTTGCTCCAACATTAAGCAACTTCCAATCTTGTATACTCAACTTGTGCATAAGTAATTTTTAAAAATTATATTGTTACTGTAGGTACAACCAACAACCAATCGTAGTGCTTCATTTCCCTCGATATAGACGTTCTTCAAACCTTTGTTCTATCTAGTTGTATTTTTCATTCTTTGCTTCAAATCTAGTGTGCAATGTCATGATTTACTTTGCAGCTTGTTCAATTGGTTCTTAGCTTTAACTGTTTAACTACCTGTAATCCCTATGGGAAAAATATTTCTGGAACCAGTGCTGCTAAAAAAAACAACAAAAAAAGTAGCGCAAACTAGCCTCTGTGATGCTAACGTGAAAACCTTGCTCTCATTTTCAGCTAATTAATCTCTCTTTCTCCCGCTCTTGTTCGCAGACCCAGAAATTGGTTGCTGCTCTCAGATGTCCTCAAGCGACTGAAGATGTCTGCCAGAACGTTTCGTGCCACGTTCACGCACATCGAGGTGGTGACGATAGCAGAGGCTGAATTCTACAAGCAGGCGTCTCTGAGTCAGCTGTTCTCCTGTCCGGAGGAGCTCGAGGGATTCATGCCTGACAGCAAGGAACTGTTGGATCTGGTGGAAATCAGTGGCGAGCTGGTGGCGCTGCTGGGGTCATCGATTGAATGCTTGGACGACCGCTGGGAACCCGCTTCCAGACCTCGCTCCTGAACTATTGCACACGCACTCGGACAGACCCGTCGAGACCAGTGGAGAACTAGAAGCAAAGGAAGAGGATATTCTTAGGCAGTTCTTGACATTTCAAGGAACTTCTGGATCGGTAGCCAAAGGCGAAATTCGGTCCCAGTGCAGCTGGTATTTCTGTTTGGCTACGAGGAGGTTTTGGAACATCTCGACATCTTTTGCGCTCTGCTCGCATGCTGATTCTCCTGGTGACGATGCAAACCTGTACATAGTGTACATTCTGCAGATACGAAAAGAGAATGGACCTAAGATATTTGGACCACCATCTCTGGCTAATTCTGAGATATGAAGCCATGCTCGCGATGACGAACTCTTTCATTTAAAAGAGATGTTTTCTAAATAGGTATATAAGTATATATATATATACAGTCACTGTATTTTATTTGTGTGTATTATATATAAATATAAATATATATATAAATATAAATAAATAAATATATATATATATGCGCTGCCTTTTTGTCTTGTTTAGTCAGGTCTTTATTTTATAATTGGAGTTACGATGTTGTAAATATGTAATCAGGTTGGATTGGGGTTTTAATCACGATATCAACATTGGAGGATTTACTGAGGCCGGAAGAAGAGTTAATTAGCGCACTTCGTCAGCGATCTTTCCTCAAGTGGAGTAGATGTTTTTATGGTGTTGACCAGTAACCAGTGTGGGATTTTTTTGGTCTCCCGTGTTAAACTCTAATCTACAAAGCTGTTTCGTACCCTGTACGCAAGCTGTTGCTTTGACTGAGTCACTTATTTATGAGTAGAAATTAAGATATTTTAATGTGGCTTTTCTTTGTAAAATATTAAAGTGATTGTAAAATACTAATCTGAAGCTTTGTTAGGCAGAGATGCTTGAACTTGTAAATAATGGGTTGACTATTTCAGTAACTTGTTTCTGACGTGTGTTATTGTTTTTTGCAGAAGTGTTCGGACTTTGTAATTACATACGCTATCATTTGTATTTATATTTTACCAAAAAAAGTTCCTTTAAATAAATGGCAATAAAACATTGTGCATATCTTGTGGTTTTATTTTTATTTTAGTCAGCATATTGAGTATTTACATTGTGGTGTTATTTCTAAGCACTTATATAAGTGTATATTATTTCAAAAGGGGGAAATAGCTTCACTTACATTGCCAGACAGAAGTTAAAATTGGTTAGAAATGATGTTTCTTGTTGCTAAACTAAACTGAGTGTGAGATTATAGGGCTGCTCTGATTAATTCATGCACAAACAGATTATTAAACCTCCATGTTTATCACTATAATCGGGGATTAAGGCCTAAATTCCATAGCGACTTTCTGCCATCAGATCAGCGCTATACAACAGAGGAGAGAGAAGACCACATCCTGTGCTGTGGGGAAAAAAACAGGAAATGAAGAGTCGCAGGAAATTAGAGGCCTTAGGCTAGAGTGAAGAGGCGTTGGTCTGATAGCAATGTGGCCATCGTGGGCTTGGATAACGTGCCGAAGTTTTAACTGACAGTCTTAACTAGCCCCTGTAAACTTAAATACGGTGCTTGCTTGAGAGAGAATATTTAAATCAAAATCAAAGTGACCCCAATGAAAATTAACCATGGTTTTACAACAAATAAAAAAAGCATGGTAACCACCAGGCCCGGATTAAGAATTCAGAGGCCACCGGGCACATTGTCTTGTAGGGCCCCCTACCCAGACATGCACTGCAAAAGCTGAATTAAAAAATAAAAATAATATTTTTTAATAAAATAAATCTTTAATATATTGCCTGCATTTTTTAAATAAATGATATATGGTACATATAATTAGTCTACAAAGATTTAACTCATTTTAAAAGCATTTAAAGCACATATTGTTATTTTTATGGTTTTCAAGTTTTCAAGGGATCAAGTTCACTGAAGCAGTATTAAAAATACATATTTTAAAGGGTATTCATTGTAAATACAAATTAGTTATATTAAGATGTCGCTAACATTTAACACCAGGTGAAAAATAACTGTTTATACAATATTTAGATGCTGTTTATACACGTATGAAATAGGCTAAAGTTTAAACCATATTAAATATCGAGTCACTTTTGACTTTAGATCACTTTCACTATCATTTTCATTATTTTTATTTATAAACAAAAATATTTCATTTCTGTAAAAATAAATATATTTCCAATCTGACATGTAAAGGGGGAAAAAAATAAAAATGAGTTTATCATTTGCTGGTTTCAAACCGGGTTGCTGATCGATCACATCAAAACATGATGCCATGCGCTTTACCAGCTGTGCCACTCACGGTACTGTCAATCACGCTCTTTAGTTTTGTTTCTGTCAATCAAACGTTGATGGGCAGAAATCGCTCAAAAAGTTTATTCCAACGAGGTGCGCTATTTACACTTAACCTAAACAGACACTCCAAAATCAGATTTTTTCACCCTCGCAGGGCCCCCAAGTGCGCACGGGCCCCTGGGCCTGTGCCCATAATGCCCATTGGTTAATCCGGCCCTGGTAACCATCAACCATACTTTTGCTACACTAGCCATAGTTTAACTATGATATTTGTAGTAAAACAAGTTATACGAATGTGAACCTGGACCACAAAGCCATTCTTATACTACAGGACAATATTTGGCAATAGCGTAAAGTAATGTATGGGTCAAAAAGATTTATTTTCCATTAATGCCACAAAAAAATCATTACAGATAAATAGAAAGCTTGTTTATTTAGCTTTTATGTGATGTATACATTTTGGAAACGAGAAGCTTGTGACTGGTGTTGTGTTGCAGGCACGCAATATAGCAATATGATACAAATGGTAAAAACTACAACAACAAAAACATTTCTACCCTTATTAATGAGCTGTTTACTCGAAAAAACTGTAACAAGAATATACGCAACCCCTTTATATCATGCTAGTCTTTAATGTTCACAAAGATTAATTAAAATGGAAATTGATATCTAATCATTATTTGGATTTAAAAAACGCATTGTGGCGGTTTAAGGAACACGGGACACGTATGGACCAATAACAAATCAGTGGTAACCAAATCAAGCCAATCAGCTTCGAGTATCACAACACGTCATCAAACTGAAAACGAGCGAAGGAAAACACCTGTTGAAGAAATAAACATTGCATCGCGCCGTCTTCACTGAGGTGAGTGGATGTTTGGTGTAATGGGGCTCTCCATTCTTGTTCATAATTGTCAGGATTACAGTATTTGTAATTGAGCTTTAGCTCTGTTAGAGAACATCGACATAATGAAGGATTTTACAAGCTGTCTTGACTTCTCACGTCTCGTCAGCCGTCATAACCGTTGTAACCACCGTTTGATTGAAAAGCGAACCCAACGATGATTTAAAAACACGACTTGTTTTCCGCTGGTTAACGTGATAGTGTCAACATGTTAATATTTTTGGTGAATTAATATTGTGCTATTCGAGGAAGAGTACACTACTGGGCTGATTGTTGTTCTAATTTCGGACTGGATCGTTCAGTTGGTTGAACTGAAGAGGTGTAGGTCTCAATTAATGTAGTTATTTGCACACAGAGGACTTTATTTTTAATGTTCACGCTTCTGAGTGGTCACGATTAGTTTAAATAAAATCTGATACAATCTGGAAAACAAGAACACACAGGTCTTGTTTTGTTGTGATTAAACTGTGTATTTTAAGGCAGTATAAGCCAAGTGATTAAATGTGAAGTAATTTTACCAGATACATTTTTTAAGTAGTGAGCTGACAAGCAGTTTTATAAAAGTGCTAAATAATTAAATGGTTTTGTAAAAGAGTATTTGATTTGATTTATTTTGAACAAAAAAATCATTCACAAAACAATTCTTTAAACGAAATACAATTCAACATGGTCTAAATGGAGTGGGATGAAGCAAAGGCTTATTATTTTCCCCACCTCATACCACACACATCATTTGTCTGTTACTTATTTAACTTATTTTTTCTTCTTTTTGCATGAGACGTATGAGCTTTACATGAGACATGCAAATATCACCCCTACTATGAAAAAAAAATGTGTTTCTCTTAAATAGCTGAACACTCTCTAAGTTGTATGTGCAGGCTTGTATTTTCCTCCGTGTGTCATTTTCGAGCGTTTTTTTTTGTCCCCCCAAGTCACACCCAAGTGTCAATTTCACATCTGTCACATCCATAACAGAGATGTCACATCCATAATGAAGCTTTTCCCTCATATAGATCCATAAATGTAAAATAATTTTTTCCTATAGAGTAGGCATGGGCTGATTATAAGATTCTGACGGTATGATAACATTGGATAAAAAGATCACGGTATTGTGATTACTGCTCTAAAATTTGTTTTTTGCCTGGGTTAAAAAACTAAAAAAATTTCCCTTTTGAAAACAATACATTTTTTTTTAAACATTTATAATGTTTTGGAGCAGTAAACATGTCTGGCTAAATAATTCAAATGAATCATTGACTTCTGTCTTCGTTAGTTTCAATAACAGATTTCTTTACGATTTAAAATAGCATCTTTGGATATTGTTTCTGCTGAAGATACAGTTGTCCTAAAAAAAACCAAAACAAAAAAATGTAAGTAAAAAATCTTACACATATCTTAGGAACGGTATAGCAGAAAATTGTGCAATTAATTCACAAAATTTCTACAAAGAATATTGTATACTGTAAGCTCACATACTTTTTCTGGTCACATCCATAGCACAAGATTATTTCCCTCTCTTGAAATATAAAAATACATTTACAGATTGATTACTTTTCTGATCCCTTTAACACTGTAATTAGTTGTTTTAAAAAACATAAATGGATGCTTCTATATCTGTTTACATATACATTCTCTGTGTTTTTTTTCTCCAAAAGTCACGTCAATAACGCTGGAATTAACGCTCGCTTAAAATTACTATAAAACTGTCTGTCACTTTGACTCTGAGAATTTATAAACGTTATGCCTGTAAATAAATATGGAAATAGACATGACTCAGATGAACACGTTAGAAGCCAATGACTTATTGGCTGTTTCCAGCTCTCTGAGGTGTCAAATGTAGCTCAAATGTTGCGTGTAACATAATTGCGGACTGCGGACAGAGCCACATACGGCCGAGCGCTGTGGAAGCTGGACTGCAGGGAAGAAATGTGGCCATCTAATTAAAAAACAATTAAATTACATTAGGCTTGGTAATTACACCCTCCCCCTTCCCCGGGTTCCGTGTTACGACGGTTAATCCGCTCTTTATCTATTAGTCAGAGCTGTGACATTGACGGGCTCGACTATCAGAGCTGCTGAGAGAGACAGATGCGGCCGCCTCACACTCCGTCAACGCTGACACAAGACACTCATTCATGCCCAGCTCTGACATTAAAAGATTTTACTCGCAAATATTATGTATGAGTTATTGACATGAGCTTAGAGTACGTTGGATATCATTTTGTGTTAGTTTATGATGGATAATTTTAGCCTAAATGTAACATCGAACTCATTATGCAGTCTTGCGGAGGCAACAATCCTCAATTCATTAATTTTCCTTCGGCTTAGTGCATTTATTTATCAGGGGTCGCCACAGCAGAATGAACCGCCAATTTATCCAACATATGTTTTATGCAGCGGATAATCTAATCTATTTAAGATGGCTAGCTATATAGTTGTGCCTGTGTAAGGGAAAATAAAATATACCCACAACTCTATATAAAGGTAGGTATACGTTTTATTTTTTGCGCATAACATTTAGAGAGAAAATGAACAGTCGTTGGACGAATCTGTCGCACATGTGCCATGTCAAGTGCCTGAGTTTGTGAATACTATTAGACCCTGTTTTTACTGTCAGGTCTTGATGCAGAGTTCTGATTTGTTGCCTATATATGATTTTTTTTTGCCTGTTTTTTGCTTGACCCATATCCGATTCATGTGTTTACACTTGGCATGTAATTTAAAATGTCGCGCATGTGTAAAGGCGGGTTCTAGCATCTGCGCCACACTAGCCATGATGGAAGAAATTGTCTTGCTTTTAGTTCTGCGAGAAATGTGAAGTTCGCCCAACTTTAAAATGATTTTGAGGTAGAGGTGGAGGGAAAGGGCCGTCATTGCAGCTTGTGTCTATGGTTTAAATATGGTGTCCTCCACTGACTCATCTTCCCACAGGGCAAGAAGGCAGATAACTTCTGCCATCAACCACTGACCACTTTCC
Source organism: Danio albolineatus (assembly GCA_903798035.1). Classification (NCBI taxonomy): domain Eukaryota; kingdom Metazoa; phylum Chordata; class Actinopteri; order Cypriniformes; family Danionidae; genus Danio; species Danio albolineatus. The sequence goes on from CAIGQQ010037719.1 coordinate 4,810,837, forward strand.
TCCATGTTTTCTTTGTTGTTGTTTTCCACGTTAGCATCTCCAAATACGATTTTCCTTCTACGTTACCGTAGAGAAGTACCTTATTGTCGCAAGTTTAATGACATGTGAAACGGAATGCCTCAATAAATCCGATCTGCCTGTTTACATGATAGTAACATTGTCACATATCTGATTTATATCTGATTTATTTCCACATATAAAGGAGGCCTGAAACCGATCTCTGAACATCCGAATGCATTGGTTTTTTCTGTGTTTACACAGTCATAGAACAGTTCCGATCTGTGTCACATATAAGCAAAAAAATTGGAATTGGGTCACATTTAACTGGCTGTGTAAACGTGGCCTTAGAGTATACTTAATGCGTTTGTATTCTGTGAGTGTTAGGCTATTAACAGCACTGCTTGTGAAAATAGAATTCAGTAGAAGTAGCAACAAAAGCATGTAAACCATGCTTTTAATTATAAAACATGAACAGAATAAACTTGCAAACAATTTACAGAATAATCATCTGTTTTACAAAAAAATACAATCAAAATATATTTAAAAATCACTGTATATTTAAAACCAGTTTTTACACAGCGGATACCCTTCCAGATGTAACCCATCACTGGGAAACATCCATACACACTCATTCACACACATACACAAGGGCCAATTTAGCTTACCCAATTCACTTATAGCGCATGTCTGTGGACTTGTGGGGGAAACCCATGCCAACACGGGGAAAACATGACTCAGCCGAGGCTTACACCAGTGACCTTCTTGCTGTGAGGCGATTGTGTTACCCACTGCACCACCGCGAGGCCCTCATTTTTTATTATGCTTACAAAAATGTTTATAAAAAAAAATATATATAACCAATTGCAGACAGGTTAGTGTGTGCAAATGTTGCACTGTACTGTACGTCAGTACTTGTAACAGACAGTTTTCAAACTCTAAATTATTTTGTCACTTTGGTATCCAAACAATATTCCCTTCGCAAAACTTGTGGGAAGGTTTGTTTTTGCTACATAAAAAAAAGAAGAACCTATAGAGAACATTCCTAGAATGTTCTCGTTCGGTTTCCAAAATAATCAAATAGGAATGTTAGGTCCAGGCTCTGCATACTTGCTTCTTTACTGTTTATATGATATGTTGTAGAACTCTGTGTGTTTCATTGCATTTACAATCCAGACTAACTACATTCATGGCACTTTTCCCCAGCATTTACAACTATAGTAACGTCTCTCTTACAGCCTCACAAGATAATAAAGTATCCAGATTTCAAGTGATTTTAGTATTTATGTACAGCTTGCATGCAACTGTTCAGTAGCAGACACATTCAGTGCAATGTAAACGGTGTCACCCTCAAGCAGCGCGCAGAGAAGGGTGTGTTTAAATTCAGGGCCAGACTGGGCATCCACTTTATTGCAGCTGTCGGAAGGTTTTGTGTGTGTGTGTTCCAAGGGTCAGTGCTGTGCCCATCTCTGAGAGGGGTTTGGCGTGGACACGCACATTTCTGGTTTGAGGGCAGGCAGAAAAACGCTCTCTGGCGGATTAGGTAACCTCTACACTAATTAATTCTGCGAAGGGCCTTTCAGAGCGCCGCATGCAGCTCTCAGAGAGAGAGAGAGAGAGAGGAATAGAGCAAGCGAGGGAGGCAGGCTGAAAGGATTGCATTATTCCGCGCTGCGAAAGGAAATCAGAGAGCGCCGGTCTCTCGGGGCCTCGGCGGCGCGCTCTAATAGCTCAGCGCGATCTCTGCTAGGATATTGCTGCCCTCGAGTGTGTGTGCGTGCCGGCGAGTGGGGGCTGGTAAGCGTGCATGACGATATTTTTAGGGAATACACAAAGGATACGCATATGAGGATAAGAGAATACGCAAAGAATGAGATACGGTTGACATTTTCGGATGTGTTTGGTCGTGTGAGTAGTGCTGGGAATCGGAATTGGAGAAAATATAGTGGAACCGAATGATTTTCATGACATTCGCTTCTGTTAAAGGCTCTTGAACGCCTACATTTTTCCCAGCGGTTATCCACAATGTTTGAGCTCTCAGTCTGAATTTAATGTGATAAGAGAAAGACAATAAATAGAAAACACACCTTTTTATTGCATTAGCCTTGCTGCACGACTAGTGATGTCTGATTCAAGAACAATCTACCGAATCAGTTCTTTGTGGTGAATTAGGGTGACAGACTCATAACTCAAAACTATAATGATGTTATGTGTGCTTTAAGATTGCTCTCGCTGTGCCACTATTTATTAAAAAATAAGAATGGCAAAAATATAGACTGTCAGGTGGGTTACAAGTGATTGGCCAGATAAACCGTAGCCCCACCCTACTCACATCATTGGTTGATCTGAAGTTGTGTTTGTCTGGTCAGTAGGCAAAGGACTAGGGCTGTGCAATTAATCGAAATCAAACCGCAATTGCGATTTGAAACGGTATGATTAGCTAATCGCAAGAGGCTGCGATATGAAATATGGATTATTTAATTTCCTCCACCCAGAGCAAATGCGTGCATGGTGTCTTTCTGTGACAGACTTACTAGCTAATTGCGTAAGCACACTTTCGTTCTGCCCAATCAGAATTGCGCAGACGAACTATACGGAACACAAAGACAAACAGGAAAGCATGAATGAGTGGGATGATGGCGTCTGCATTAATAGACGAATTAATATCAAAGAAGGTGCCATGGTGGCGTAGTGAGTAGCACGTTCGCCTCACAGCAAGAAGGTCGCTGGTTCGAGCCTCGGCTGGGTCAGTTGACATTTCTGTGTAGAGTTTGCATGTTCTCCCTGTGGTCACGGTGGTTTCCTCCAGGTGCTCCGGTTTCCCCCACAAGTCCAAAGACGTGTGGTATAGGTGAATTGAGTAGGCTAAATTTTCCGTAGTCTATGTGTGTGAATGAGTGTGTATGGATGTTTCCCAGAGATGGGTTGTGGCTGGAAGGGCTTCTGCTGCGTAAAACAAATGCTGGATAAGTTCGCGGTTCATTCCGCTGTGGCAACCCCAGATTAATAAAGGGACTAAGCCGAAAAGAAAATGAATGGATGAATGAATATCAAAGAAAAACAGGACATTGCCACCTAATACTCAGGTACTGCATTTGAATTTACTACTTGACTGATAGAAAAGTGCGTTCTATACAGTATGACCAAATAGAACTTGTGACGTACTATGGATGCCATTTTGTCATCATCATGTGACATACCCCCTTCACTTCCATTCCTGAATTCTCTCGCGGTGCATCATGGGATCATCCCGTCATCCGGGTACTTCTCGCATACTGTTTTTCGAATTCTTTGAATTCGGACGTACTACTTGGCTTGCATACTGTTTTTAGCATACTATATAGTATGAAGGATGCAATTTCAGATTTAGCCATTATATTCAAAGCAGAAAAGAGTTTAAAAATGTATATTTTAGAGCAGTAATCACAATTCCCTGAAAACGTGATCTTTTATCCAAGGTTTTCATACCGTTGTCAGTCAATTGACTGTTAGGATAATGAGTTTTGTGCTTTCAATTAATTGTCATATAGACATTTGTGATTAACAATTCAATTTTTGTTAATTTTTACTGTGATTTGATATGTGATTTTTAAAATTAAGTACTCCTGTGATGAAATGCAGTTGTGTAATGGCTATTAATCAATCTGACAGGCCTAATGGAGAAGTATTCTTATTTAATGTTATTTGATTAAATGATTAGTAGTGTAAGCGGGTTTAGTATCTAATATAATATAAGCTTGTAAAATCAATGTATACAAAAATAAAAAAAATAACAATAATTATAACGGTAACATAGTCAAATGGTTAAATAAATAAATACATTTGGCATCTGACACACTGTAGGAGGACATTGTTGTAACTGTATGTCAGCTACCCTGATACACCAACAAACAAGCGTAGCCCAAGAGTATGGCATGCACGAACACTGTCAGAAGCCGATCCTTTAGCTCTGTCTGTATCTCATACATTCACACACACACACACACTCGCAGATCGTGTAGGAGTTGCGCTCTCCAGTAGGTAACTGTGATCCTGCCATCTGTCCGTGCAGTCAGACGCTGGCAGCGGCCGTAGCTTGAAGGCGTGAGCGGTGGCGAGCTGGAACAAGGACGCGGGCACACATCCAAAGAGAGACAGACAGAGAGAACACACGCTATTCGGGTCTCAGGTTGCAGGAAACTCTCTGCATGCTGCGACGCCTCCAGCAGCAGTTATAAATCAAGTCTAGCGCACAAACACTCGGAGAGATCCACCTGTACGTCGTTAAAGATCACAATTTTCATAATACACACGTGCACGGTAGCGCCTATATCAAGGCATTCGCTGTGATAACTGTGCTGAAATGACCTTTTAATTAGAGGTTGTGTGAAATTGCTTGACTAACGCAGTTTTATAGCTCGTGTTAATGTACTTCCTGTTGATACAGGAAGTATTTTAAACAGCCTGAAGCATTTGATTGTGGCATAACTAGAAAGCTTTTCCATTAATTGTATGTTCCAGTTTTTAATTGGGAGAAGACCTTTTTTATTTTAAGGAATGTTTGATTGGATGAAAGTCAGCATAGTGCAGGATGATGTCATCAGTACATTTGCACCATTTTAGGAAAAAAGAGATTACATTTTTAAATGTGTACAAGTATTAAAAATGAGTTTTGTGAATGTTTAGAAGTAAACTAGCATAAAGATTGGGCCTAATGCTAAAAGGCATAGACTACAAGCCAAACACATTTTTATTTAAAAAAACGAGAATCAATAAATTGTTCACAAGAACATGTTGCAAGAAAGTATTTAAAGGGCACCTATTTTACACCTTATTTAATATTTAAGATTCGTCTTTTGTATCTCCAGAATGTGTCTGTAAAGTTTCAGCTCAACACATTGTAGCTGTTTTAGTTGCCTGTGCCTTTAATGCTAGTCCTCCCTGCCCACCGTTCCCACATGCTTGTCAGAGTGTGCCTCAGTCTCTGCGTCAGATAAACAGCATAGTGACAGACATGAAAGAAGCAGATCTCACGTAACGTTTGTGATAAATATTACAGTAAGAACTTTACCAATGATTATTTGATGTATTTGTTGTGGAGTCAATTCAAGCCTTTCTGCAAAAGTGAGTCACACAAAATGTTCGTACATAGTTCACACACACACACATAGACACACATTCACAGGATACACGTTAATATCCTTCTGTATGGACATCTGTTTTGTTTATGTACAAAATAAACCTGATGTAACATCCACAAACCGGGATTGAAGCATCTCCTTTTATAATTGTACTGACACACGGTGGTGATAAAGTCGGAAAAATCGCTGTAATTCATTACAAACATGCACTGTTTTAAAAACGTTTTAACCTTGTAAAACTGATTCTTAATCACATTTGATGATCACGGCGAGCTGAACAGATCTTTTAATCCCAGTTGCTTTGTGCACGTCTTGTTAATATGATTATACATGTTACTATGGAGACATGCTAATAGACGGCTGTCAGTCAATTTTGTGGGTGGAGAAACCGCACTCCTTAGTCACGTTGCAATGGGCCTCAAAATGGGAGGGATTTGGATCCTATTTTAACATCAGGAAATAAAAAAAAAAGAGACTTGTTTTGTTTATATCACCCCAGTTTGACTGTGGACACACTATACCTACACACAATTCTGTCAAAATGATCATTAGTGATTTTTCATCATTTACTTTAAGAGAATATATTATTGGATGAAAATCGGTGTAGTGCAGGATGATGTCATCAGTACCTTTTGCTACACGTTTCAGGAGTAACTTAAAAAAAAGTAAATATTTTTATCTTCTAATGTTTAGGAATACACTTGCCTGATGTTTGGCCCTAATGCTGTAAGACATGTACTTTAAGCCATAATAAATAACGAGAATTAATAAATTGTTCACTTGAACGTATTACAAGAGTACTTTTGTAGTTGATTCTTGAGTCATTATTGGCTTTGAAGCATAAAACCTGTGTGTTTGCATGAAACAGTCAGATGTTCTTTGGACTCCACAGTCCAAGCACATTTAGCTATCGACAAATCTGAGCACACACTCCAATTTCATGCTCTTGCGCACACACACGCGTCTAATTACCCGACAGGAATGTTACCCGACCTTTCTGGGCCGCGTCGGTTTAAAAAGATTTGTGTCGTCCCCACTTTCATCCCATGAGGGAAAGAAAATTTCGTTTCTGTTTTTGCCCATGCAGTTTTATTTCTCACTTCCCCAGCGGCTTGTGTGTGCACGGCGGCGTTTACGACTAGTATGTGTGTGAATGTGCGTCAGGGGCAGCAACCTTGAGACCGCGTCTATAAACACGGTCATGTGGGCCGCCTGAAGAAGCCACTGGCGCAATCTCGACTGCTCTCAGATGAATACACGCCAGAAAAAAAGGAGGAAGGAGGGGGAGTGTAGCAGATGTGTATTCTATCGTCCTCTCACTATCACAACAACCTCTCATCTCTCCGGCCTTGCTCGCCTTGTATTGGCATGTTAGAGTATAAAGGGAATTTCAAACTTAGTTGCTGCATTCAAACCATGCTTCTCTGCAACAGTTCAAGCTCAACATCCAACTTAAAGCTATTCAGAATGTTATTATGTATTCAGTGGTGTTTGCTACTAGCTAGAACTTCTATTATTATTCTTACTTGAGTGTGATGGATTACCAGCACACCTCCCAGTGCATTCAAGACTTCAGCCGCTGGACAAGAATTGGTGAATGAAGAAATTCTATGGACGCTAAAGGAGAAACCTGATATAGAGAGCAAAATATCACAGACACTTGCATGTGAGCTCTTTTGACTTGGATGAGTAAGAAATTGCCTAGCAATCTATTAAGAGCTGGAAATAATTCAAAAGACACTAAAAAACATGCAGATGGCATCACTTAAACTTAGAGTGAATCAGAAGTTTGTAAGACTTTTATTTCAGTTTGTTGATGTACAACTGAATCAGAACATTGAGTAGGGGCTCAATGTAGGGGTTTACTTCTTGTACACCATTCCCTCATAGCAAACTAACGGTTAGAGGGGTGGGGCTAAGAATATTGTGGCTGAAGTCGTCAAACTGATGTCAAAAAGGGACTGCCACTCAAACGTGGAAGCAACTGGTAAAAGTTTGATCGAAGATGACAAATTAACTTACCATTTAAACTTGCATGGTTTTAATTGTTCACATTTACGTTACCAATGTGAGCTATCAAAATAAACACTGTACATTTAAATTTCACATTGACCTTAAAACCGTAGAGACTATTATAAGCACCTGAAGGAATCCCCTGGAAAAATAAAGTGAGTGTCGATCTTCTGTGGAGGCGGAGTTTATACACCCTATTGCAGTATATAGTCAGACGACCTTCAATGTATGCTAAACTACTAAGTTCTGAAACCTTTTTTTTTTTTTTTAATAGCACTGAGCTCTAAGGGCCAGGACACACCAAGCCGATAGTGGGCTGTTGGGCAATGTTGGTCTGGCTAGATCACAGGTGTCAAACTCAGTTCCTGGAGGGCCATCAGCTCTGCACAGTTTAGTTCTAACCCTAATTAAACACCTGGTCAAACTAATTAAGTCCTTTATGCTTGTTTGAAACCTACAGGTATCTGTGCAGGGCTGCACATCGCCCTTCTTCGAGTTAACGTTGGAGCTCATTGGCCCGATTCAGCTTGCTCGATTAACATTTGCAGGCAGCTAAAGAGAGCGCTCTGGTCATTTAGCAACGAATCAGAGCACAAGTGTAATGTAGCTAGGCATGGTACGATAACCGTCTTCAAGGTATACAGCGGCATGTAAAAGTCAAGGTTTTCATACCACCGAAATTTTCTGCTATACCGTTATTAAGGTATGTGTAAGATTTTTTTTATTTACACACACACACACACACACACACACACATATATATATATATATATATATATATCCTTTTTTTTTAGGTGTAAATTGTAAAGGCATCTGTGTTTTTGAAACAAATGAAGACAGCAGAAGTCAATGATTCATTGTTATTATTTAGCCTGATATGTTTACTACCCAAAAATATTTTAAGTGTTTTTTTAAAAATAAAATATATTGTGTTCATGTTTTTTCGCCAGACATTTAAAAAGAATATATTTTAGAGCAGTAAACACAATACCGTCATCCCGTGAAACCGTGATATTTTTATCCAAGGTTATCATACCGTCAGAATCTTATACCGGCCCATGCCTAAATGTAGCAAGTAAACAATTCAAGCCAAAAATTATCTCAAAGAGGCCGGCTGTAATTTCTCAAAAATTTCAGATACTCATTTTTGCTGGAGTGAACCCATCCCTGGTGAGTGACAATTTGCCATTCTGAACAAGAAAAGAGATACCACCCCCTGTGGTGTAGAAAGATACGACTCTTGCACAGGCACAGTAGCACACTCTTGAATCAGTCTGCTTTCATCTGATTGGTGTGTTCATGTGCAGCTTTTTAGTCCAGACGGACCAAATGCGAGGCAACAACACAGCTGGGATTCTTAATGCTGATGATTTGGCATCGGCTTGGTGTGTACCAGCCCTAATGCGTCATTCAGACTAGCAGCGACTTTGTAGCTGCCTGTCGCTCTGGGTGGCGACCTGCTTCAACTGCCTCACTTGACACGCCCACCTGGTCGCCAACGGTCTCTGTCACTCGCGTAGATGAAGGTCGCCGGAAGTTACTCGCTTTCCATTGAAATGAACGGCCACTTGTCGCTTTGCCGCTGCGAGTCGCTTTTAGTGTGAATGAGGATTATTATGTGAATAGATCAGGGGAATTTGGGATTCTCAGTTCATGACGACTTTTGCAACATGCAACAAACCACACTTTACTAGACAGCACACATTCTGGTACCATGGTATTTTCTAGGAACCGTCCACAACTAGGATTCACCTTTACAGTGACCTAGAAAGTATTCAGAACATCCTAAAAGGCCCAGGTATATACCTCATTTTCTGTGTTCCGCTCCACCTGATGCACAGCTGTGTCAAAGCTTTCAAAGTATACTCTACTGCGAATGAGCATGGATGGACGAGTTCAACACATGCGCAGTACCACCGAATGGACTCAATCTTGCACCTGTGCTGGATGTGAACCATATGTGTGGACAGGAAAAAAAACAGGCTGTACTGATGATGACAAGTGTAACCCAAAGACAGTTAAAGAATCAGGGTGGCTGCAATATAGACACACTAAAAACTTTCCAAGATGTAAGATCTATGGGCACCAAAAGAAGACAGAACATCCTAACTGGGAGAGACTAGGGATGCACCAATAGAACTTTTTTTGGCCAAAACTAATACCACTTTAAATAAATCTTTTGGCAGCTTCTGATGCCAGTATTGGTCAATTGCATATAGGTAGATTTTTCGTCGTTAAATTAATCTTAATTAATTTTACTGAATGTGGATCAGACTCATTTTACATTGAACTGTCCAACAGACACAAGCTGAGATAAAAAAACAAAACAAAAAAAACTGCAATATGATAATCTCCGTTAATTATAACGAGACTTTTTTTTTTATTCAGTAATTTCGTTCCTATTCATTATCAACATTAACTTTTATTTTACATATACATCTATTTAATAAGCTTGACAAATAAAGCCAGCGATGTTGCTATATGTAAATTATAAATTTTGCTGCTTCAAAAAAATATTGACTCACTTAATTGCAGTTGGTTTCTATTGTCCAAGACATTTTAGCCCAAACTAACCAATGGTTTTGGGCCAATGCCTGAGCATGGTGCACACCAGCTGCTTTCCCCTCGCACATATGGCATATTGTACATATTAGACTCATGTCTGATATTTTGTATAGATTATATTTATACTTGATGTTAATGATTTTGAGAAAAGTGTTGGATTATTTTAAAGATGTGCAGCTTATTTCCTCCATGTAATTAATAAAGCATCTCTGCATTAAAACGTATCACAAAAAGCCATGATGACAATTTTTTTGTTGCTTTAACTTATTTTAATTCAATCTAATTTCAACTATATGTTTTTGCAATTATTCAAAGTTCAACTTACCATTTTAAGTCAGTTTGATTGATGTAAGTTGAGATGACTTGAAAAGTTTATTTGATTCAATGCAAAAATTAAGGCAGCAAGACTATGTTTTCTATACTGTTTTTTTAAAAATATTATTGCTAATATACCAATAGCTTTAAATCAGTCTAATAATAGTGGCTGATACATCAGTGCATCTCTACTACTGTAAAAACACTATTTAATTTCTGAGATACACGAGTGTGTGTAGACTGAGATACAATGGGAAAATCAAAGCCAAAAAGTTGGACTGGATTAAGTCACAGCAGAACCTTTTCAGAGTTTCCCCAAAGAAGATTTTCTAGGTCTTTTGAAAACCATCTTTGATCGAGTGCTTTTAAGAGCCCAGAGGCCAAAATAATGATCCGAACAACTTTTCTGTAGCCTGTACAGCATAAAATCTCAAGTGCTGCAAAGGACCATTTAAGTACCTTTATTTTAAAGTGCACTGGACCAGTTTATCATGCTTATTAGTCATTGCTGTGCTTGTAAACATTCTGAACAGTATCGTGTCCATAACCCTAATCCCAGCTCTATCCCAACAGCCCCGGGGCTGCTATCCATGAGAAAAGATGAATAAAAGCTCTCTTTGTTTAAATGCTGAACGCAGGCTGACACTTTGACCTGTCAGGGGCTCCGGGTTCCAGAAAGCCTCATCGTGTTTAGCTCACTGCAGGGTGTTCACTTACTCTAAGGAGGGATTTAAAACTTGAATGACATTTGAAATAACACTTTTTCTTACATTTTAAACTCTCTTTTCGGGGCCTGATCCTTTGTTCTATGCTCTTTATCTGCACCATCAGCCTTCGAGGGCCATTTCTGGAGGGATGTTTCTTCTACCTCCAGTGCTTTTTCCAGAGGTTTACGTCGGATTACAGGCGGACCTGATGTATTATCGTTTGAAGCTTCAAAAACATAGAACCTGGGGCGTTTGCGGGGCATCCAGAGCTTCAAAACACGTGGCCGATGTTAAAGGTCCAGCTGTTAGAAAGATTCCCTCAATTCATAAACCATTTTTCTGCTTTCCTGCATCTCTCTCTCTCTCTCTCTCTCTCTCTCTGCGCTCCCAAGAGACTATTTTTCTTGGTCTTGCCCGAGTAGCACAGCCTGACCGGGGCCCCGTGCACACACACACATTCATCACTCCTCCCCTACCCCAGCGTGCAAACACGCCGTTTTGCGGCTGCAGAGTCAACAGCACATGGTTTCTCCCTGCTGTGTGGATCCCTCAATGCAGAGTCCAGGTTTTTGACGAGGGATGGTTACCAAGCAGGATGTGTGTATTCAGACCATACATTGTGAGTTAGAGCTCTGCAGATGCGCAGCCAGCGTGTAGTGCCTATGCGTCTAGCTTGTTCATTGTTGCATTCGGTAATGTGCCTGACACCGTTCATAATGTAATGGAAGAGTGCAATCAGATTGTTGCATTAAAGCGAACTGCAGATGCGTAGCCAATGAGTAGTGTTAAACAATGATCTGTTTGCTTCGAATTAATCAATATTTATTTAATGCATTAAGTATTTACTAAGGGTGTCACGATCCTCCAAACCCTCGATTCGATTACATTTTCGATTCTAAAGTCACGGTTCGATTCGATTCTCGATTTAAAAAAAGAAAAATTGAAAGCACAAGCTATGCCATTTTAGGACTTTTATGCAATATAATAATATCTAACCTTTGTTCGCAATGCACCACACACTACATTGTCAAATTTAAAATGTTTATTAACAATATAATGTAACAATAACTTATATCTTCAGTCAATTGGAAACTTATACAAAATAACCCGCCATCTAATTTCTATCCCAGATGATAACTTTCAAGTTCACAAAAAAAAATAGCAGTTTCAAGTTCTTGTTAAAGAGGAATATGAAATAAGAACCGCTAAAAATATTGCAGAAATACTGTACTGAGCTTCATATATGGGGCGAGTTTGAAGTACTGAATTTTGAATTTCCCAATCATCATTAATGTAATGCGCTGTGACAGTCATGAAGCTCTGTGTTGCTCTAGAGGTCCAGCAATCTGTAGTCAAGGCTACTAAATGTGCATTACTAAGACCTTCAATAACTTTCTCCCTCACATTATTGTACATGGAGGGTATCACCGTACTCCTACCGCGCTTGTAATTGCCTTTGCACGTGTTGAGTTGCTTGGAAGTTTTATTCCAAACGAAGACGGGAGAGTAGTTTTTGTTACACTTGTCGGTTTAACAGATAAATCGATGTTTTTGTGGTGCCTGCGGAGATGCCCTGCCATGTTAGTTTTGCCGCCGGTGGAATAATGTGGTATACGTGTATAGCAAAGCTTGCAAACTGTGTTTTTTTTTTTTTGTCGACAACACAAACGTTGTCTACATAACTCACTGGAAATCCAAAATACTTCCACACCGACTCAAGTTCTGTCGACGGGTCTCCTGCGTCTGCCGCTGCCCTGCTGTCTTTTGGCTGTTTGTTGTTAGGTTGACTCGCAGCACTTCAACAAGCATGTTTTTTTTTCATGGGGGCGTGGCAGCATCGACGATTCCATTTTTGAATTCGATAATCGAGATTGAGCATGAATTTCGATCGATTTCGATTTAAGATCGAAATTGTGACACCCATAGTATTTACTTATGTTTTATATAAGTGCATGAACCGACATTTGCATTTGGAAATGCGCCCAATATAATGGGATGGAAGCTTGCATCATATTCTTGCAATAAAGCAAACTCTATAGGGAACTTTTCCAAAGAAAGTAGGTCTACATGATTGTTAAGGCTGCGTGTAAGACAGTATGGCATCTGAATCCAATGACCATGCCGTTTGTCTAAAAGTCTGTAAGTTGGCAAAATGCACTTCAAGTGTGGGATTGGGACATTAAAGGCAGCATAGATGTTGTCTTCCTTTTTGATTTTGAGACAGCTGAGCTAAAAAAAATTATACATTGCAAAGTAGCATTGGGGAAGTTGTGGTCTGTGGTCGGATTTTGTGTAAATGTTTGATTATAATTTGTTCGCAACTGATTGATATTCATGAGGTCAAAGAAGCACTGCTTTATTTATGGCATATTTGCAGACGTAGTTTCAACCGTGTCACTGGCTAGGCTTTGGATAAAGCTGGAAATTGCCTGGGCTTGTTGTCCTGATAAATCTTTGTTCTTAAGAGCACTCGCTATATTTAAGTTTATGGATGCTTGTCTCAATTCCTAAAAATGTTGCTGCCCAATTGCAAAGTGATAAATCTAACCTTATAGGAGTTGTATCTTGAACATTTAACACAACATATCACAGCCACAGCCATATCATCCTGCAGCCCAAGACCGGTTACTCACTGAAGCTAAGCAGGGCTGAGCCTGGTCAGTACCTGGATGGGAGACCACAGGGAAAACTAGGTTGCTGTGGGAAGTGGTATTAGTGAGGCCAGTAGGGCGCGCTCAACCTGTAGTCTTTGTGAGACCTAATGCCCCAGTATAGTGAAGGGGATGCTGTCATTCGGATGAGACGTTAAACCTAAGTCCTGACTCTCTGTGGTCATTAAAAATCCCATGACACTTCTCTTAAAGTGTAACCCTGGACAAATTCCCTCCTTTGGCCCTTACCCATCATGGCTTCCCATCCACCGAATTGGCTCTATCACTGTCTCTCCACTCCACCAATAGCTGGTGTGTGGTGAGCGCACTGGTGCCGTTGTCCTGTGGCTGCCGTCGCATCATCCAAGTGGATGCTGCACACTGGTGGTGGTGTGGAGAGACGACTGTAAATGATGATTGTAAAGTGCTTTGGGTGTATGGCTATACATGATAAATGCACATTACATGTACATTACATTCATCAAGGCAAATATAAGGTACCTGTCAGACTTACTCAAAATGGCCGAACATTAAATAAATAACTCGCCCAATACGTGGATGATTTTTTTTTGTGCATGTCACTGGCAGATTAAGTATGCCTATTCTCCCCAGTATTTGAAAACATAAATCCTATATTACTTTGTTTTTGTTTTTGTTCACTCATAAAAGATGTTTAATCACATATATACTTTTTAAAAAGAGTAAGAAAATGCACAATAAATATAATCAAAGCATTTCATTCTAATCACACTGCACTTCAAAAAAGTTAAAGGTTTATTTTGCAAATTGTCCTGCAAGTGACCTCATAACTCTCTTCTTATGATACACATTGGGCCTTAACGATTACCCCAGAGCACTCGTAGATCTACAATGAGTTTGAAGTGCTACTAAAGTTACGATGCTTTTGGGAAACAGACTGTAACATTAAGGTCAGTCGTACAATCTACTTGCGATCTTTTTTTGTGAAATGCAGCACTAAAGTGTGTAGGCAAGTGATAGACCCTATCCCCTCCTTTAGTTGAGGTGTGCTGCTGCCAGGTAAATGCATTGTGCAAGTTTTCAAACTTTATCTGTAACGTTACTGACAAGTAATGTAAGCACACACAGTGCAAAATGCAATTTCTTTGCGTCTATCAATCAGCTGCACTGCATCTTGTCTTTTTAAAGAATGGTCAGATGGTAAAATCAACGCAATGCTCATTTACTCCATTTTTTTTTAAATTAAAGATTGCAGTTTTTACCTTTTAATTATAACTGGACTTTATGTGGACTGAAAGTAAAGTTGGGGTAAGTTAGGGGGTTTGGGACAAGTCTGCGAGCCTATAATTGAATTTGAGATGCACTAGCCACAATGCTATCAGCGCTGACATGTCTAGAACATTTTGTTTTTACATTTTTAGAAAAAGAAAAGCAATAAATGCAGCACAATAAGATAAAAATAAATCAAATAAATCAATTATAACAGGTTTTTGCTTCAAATTATAACGGGTTTTTACGGCAAAGTTTCTTACAGCTGGCATGCAATATTGACTAGTTTAAACTTACCAACTTTGATGCATAAACATTTGAATTTGAATGTATATCAAGTACTGATGGGCTCAGATTGAAGACGTGTCTGTTAATGGCATGTCATTATATCCTGTCACCACAATATTTCACAGCGAAGCCAGTCTTGTGTATCCAGCAACACCTGGTTCATAACCAGGCCCATTAATTGTTAATTGCCTTGACACTGTGTGCACAAAACTGGTACCAGAGCTTTTTCCCAACCATTTCAAGCTCCCTGACGCCTCTTGCCCACAGCATGTTTGCGTTACAGGCTACTTGAGCGGCGAGAGCAAAGAGAAGAAGAAAAGTGCTCAAGGGGGATGAAGAGGAGGAGGTGGGGTGGACCGCGTGCTTGGCAGTAAATTCGAGCACTGACACGAATTTCGCGAGGGGCCGGTCCCTCTGGAAACTCCCCTGTGACGGCATTAGAGGCCTCTCTGTGTTATTGGATGACACGCACACACACACACTCTCACACACACACACACACAGAAGCACGCATACATTGCCTGCGCCACGAAAAATCTGCTCCTTTCTCAGCCAGCCCTATAAACAATAAGAGTCCACTTGACTGGAGCTCAGAAGCTGTTTTTTATTTTGTGGACAAATTTATTTTTTCATATATTATTATTCAACGACTATAATTATTTAATTATATTCTAACTCATAATTAATTTGTTCTCAATTAAACCCAATTTATTATAATAATATTAATAAGGCTTATATAATATATGTTTCTGGAGCACTGTAAATGGCAGAATGTTTTACAAGATTACTGTTTTTGTTCAAGTACACGCATCCTTTGACTTCTTTCAGAAAGACTTTTGAATGTATAAATGTGCGTGAACGTCTAATTATACTGTTCTTTTACAATGGTCGAATATACATACCATGAAGTTTGGAGTATCGTAAATGATCACTGTTTGTTAGGGAAAACATTGCCACAGTCTAAGGCCCCGTTTACACGAATGTGTTTTCGTTTTAAAACGCATAAGTTTTGCTAGGGTTACGCCATCCGTCCACACTACGCCAGAGTTTTCGAGCCCCGAAAACGGAGCATTTTGGAACCACTGGAGAGGCCGTTTTCATTCTAAAACGCTGCTGCTCTGTCTCAGTGTAGATGGGGGAAATGGAGACATTTGAAAACGGAGGCGTGGTTGCTGAGATTCGCTACTGAGATTCGCTCTTGGGTCATTGCGTAACCTTCCCTTATTCGTCAAGCCCCTATCACATGACTATAACGCCGCCGGAAGATGGCAGACCAGCCTTCACTGTAAACAACATGGACACAGAAATGGGAGCGTTGTTTGCACTATTGTCCGTTTTAGGCGCCATTGTGCAGTTAAACTCTGCCTTTTTTACTACAACAGCTGCATATATTTGCAAGAGGCCAGCTATTGTTTGAGCACTCGCTAATCGCTCGCTATTCACGCGGCGTAAGCCCTATTTAGAATGCCGAGCGAGACACATGCTTCCTGTTTATACTTGAACGCGCATGCCCAGAGTGCGCGAATGGTCACGTGATATACGTTTCTGGTGGAGTAGTGTGTACAGAGATGTGTTCAGAAATGCTAGTGTGGACGCGGATCGTTTTCATGCTAAAACGCCGTTTTAAAACTAAAACGCACTAGTGTAAACGGGGCCTAAAACATGGTAAACCCTATGGTACCTGTTGAAAAACAATGCATTCACATGGCATTAGCATGGTTAGCTCAAAACTACCGTACTTTCCCAAACGTTTTTTGGGAACGCGCTCTGTTTTGATTGTGACTTAGAAGCCATTGTCATTTTGTGGACAAATTAAGTAATTAATTAATTAATTCATTCATTCATTTTCTTTTCGGCTTAGTCCCTTTATTAATCTGGGGTCGAACCAGCGACCTTGCTGTGAGGCGACAGCACTACCTACTGCGCCACTGCGGCACCTTCATCAATCTGGGTTCACCACAGCGAAATGAACCGCCAACTTATCCAGCACGTTTTACCCCGTAGATACCCTTCCAGCTGCAACCCATCACTGGGAAACATCCATACACACTCACATTCACACACACACACACACACACACACTACGGACAACTTAGCTTAACCAAATCACCCATAGCACATGTCTTTGGACTTGTTGGGGAAACTGGAGCACCTGGAGGAAACCCACACGAACACGGGGAGAACATGCAAACTCCACACAGAAATGCCAACTGACCCAGCTGAGGCTCAAACCAGTGGGACAAATTTATTAATATACACTATATAATTATATTCTAATTAATAATTAGATTTTTCTTAATTATACCCAATTCATGAATTTGGGAGTACCGTAAATGTCATGTTCTAGATCACTGCTTATTAGAGAAACCATGGCTACAGTCTAAAAACATGGTAAACTCTATGGTACCTGTTGAAAAACAATGCATTCACACGGCATTAGCAGATTAGCTTAAAACTACCGTACTTTTCCAAACTAAAAATAAACAGAGTTACGGGAACGCGCTCTGTTTTGATTGTGGAGCGTGCACGTGAGCTGATTGCAGATCGTCGCTCTGGCTGCTGTCGGGTTTAACGAGCGCAGCGTGTCGTTAAAGCGCCGGTTTACGAGGCTCCTTTATCGTCCCACTCACACGCATATACGCGAGCGGCACACAGACTGCAGAGCCCCTAAAGACTCAGATTTAATGCTTCCTGCTTGGGCTGATCTCACTCCCACCGCCAGCTGCTGCTTTCAATTTCCCTCGCTCTCTCTTCTCTCTCTGCTGTGCTTTAACTCGCCGCTGCCTTTGGCGACCAAATGTTTTCAAACCTGAGGTGAGTATGCTACACGCACACACACAAACAATCACACACACAACACGCACATACGTGTATCTGTACTTGAGATTTAGGCACATCGAGTAGAACAAAAGTGGTGAGGTCTTAAAATAGGAAAAAGTTAAAGTGTTTCTGACAGATTTCTTATTCACCCTTTTGATCGATTTCAAGCTAAATAAAAAAATTATGTTTAGTTGGCACCAATAGCCTAGTGGTAACCGAGTCGACACTGTGGTGTTCACGGTGACCCAAGTTCGATTCCATACTTTAGGTCCTATGCCGATCCCTCCTCTCCATTTACTAGCTATAATCTCCACTGTCCTATAACATTAAAGGTGAAACCTCCTAAAAAATCCTAAATCAAATTTACTTCGCTAATGTCGGACATTCAAGAAATTGTAGTCATTTGTTTTTCTGTACAGTCCTGATATTTTGTATTTAGTATAGGCTTTGTGATTTATTCAAAGGCAATTTTCATTTAAATTTTTCAATTATAACTAATAAACTGGCTTAAAATAGCGTACAAATAGCGTTATTTTTAAACTCGAAATCAATTTTAATGGATGATTATGACTTTGGTTCTGTGATGATGAGAGCTGTATGGAGAGCTTATCGGTAGGGCCACACGGAATCTGCGCGCGCAGAATTCCGCAGATTTCCGCGCAGAATTCCGCAGATTTACACAGATTTTTTTTTAGCCCATCATTGATTCTGTTTATTTACTGGTGTAAATGTGTGTAAATGTATATTTATTTTAGTTTTCAAATTAATTTCAGTAATATTATTGACTAATATAAAAAATATTCATATTATTTTTTTTACAATACAGTTTGTAAAGTACTATTTTCTGTCTTTTAGTAGAGATTTTATGTGAGAGACTTACTTTGTTTACCAAATAAAGTGGATCTAATTGGATTTGCATTGTAAACATTAAATAAAAGTTAAAAAGGTATTACTTTTTATTTAATATATTAAGTTTTTTGTAATGATACTCCCAAAATCATTCCGCATAAATCCGCAGATTTTTAATAAAATACTCCGCAGAAATAGCAAAAAATGTCCGCAGATTCCGTCTGGCCCGGTAACAACTAAATGCTGCTCATGAAAATACCTCGTACAAAAATGTTTTTGTTCCAAGCAAACTTCAGAATATCAGTCGAGTTTTGAAATTAATCCATTGTTGAAGTCAGTTGTTGTGAACGTTATTTGGAGTTTCCACATGAGAGTACCCTCTGGACTTTGGAGGAGATTTACTGTTGATAACACACCGCTTCCCTGACAAGATGTGCATGACAACCGCTACTTTGCTCATTGTGTTTGATGAAGATGAAAATGTGGTATCTTTTCATGGTGTTCGTCAAGCCTGGCCTATGCGCAGAGTGTCTTTATATACACTAGAGGTCGCACTGTCTAGTCGACTTTAATGCTCTGCCGTAGCGCTTTATGAGTGACGTCGCGCAGATCACGTTGTTTTTCTTATGTCAGCGTCAAAGATTCACGTACATTTTGAGTGAATTTGTGTGCTGACCTATGCAATAATTCTACATTAAAATATCTCTTATCAGGGTTCAGCACTAAGGATTTTTTCTACTGGCCCGATTGAACCAGTGGTTCAGATTTTTACTTGCCCTGCCAACATTTTTCACTGGCCCCACCAAAAAAAGTGAATTGCTATTTCTTAGCCACATATTTTTAACAATGTGTCAAAAATGTTAAGGAAAATGTGCAGGTATTTTAATGCAAAACAAAAACTTAAAAATGACAGCAAAACATCACTAAACAGACATTTTCTTTTAGCCTCATAATCTGATGTTGCTGTCATGTTGTCGTCTTTTTGCTGTGTTGGTTTTAACCAGGTTATGGAAAAAAATAACGTGCTCACGACATCCAATCAGATAAGAGGAACCAAAGAAACAATATGGTTTTTACGATTTCACAGAGAAGGTAGCGTTCAAATACTTGAAAGCACAAACTATTTCTTGCAATTGACCAATAGTCGCAGACAAATTAAAATTTAGTGACAAGGCAGCACTGGCATGATCAGGCCGGTAACGATCCTGTCTAGTGTCCCGAGTATCTCTCACACTGTCCCCGGGCCATCGGGCAGTCCTTACTGTTGAGCCCTGTTTATTGTTACGTTCTGCTAGAACGTGCAACGATCAATGTGTTGACTGCATTTATTGAGAAGTAAAATTAGCACAGTTGCAATAATAATGAAATGAAAGTGTTGACCGTGCATTTGTTTTGCAGTAAAATCATTGGTAGTTGCATTGTTTTTGCAACGTGTTGAGCTGTCAAACAGCATATGAATCTATTTCTCCTGCAAATAAATTGCAAATCGTGGGGTGTGAAAACATTTGCATTTTAATTTTTTCCCTTCAAGAATGTACCCAAAATGAGATTTTTCATTTTTAGCTACATTTCTGGTGACATTTTTCAACATTTATGGAAATAATAATTTATATAGCTCTCTGTATACCAAACACACACACACACACACACACACAGACACAGAGAGAGCGTTCACGTTAATCCGTTTGTCACGGTGAGCGTGCTTCCTGAGAGCTGAGAAATTATTCCTCTCCTTCTCCCTGCGCGATGCTCCACGCACGACAGTGTGTGTTTTAATGTCTGTGTGTATGTGTGTGTGTATGTGTGTGAGGGGGAACAGACAGGCAAGCAGCTGCAAATGTTAAATTGTATCCAATTACTGCCCGCACGGCGATACGAGGGGAATAATTCTTTCCGTATGACAGCGCGATTCGATTATTCCGCACACGAGAGACGCTCCTTATAACTGCGTGAAAAAAGTCCTCTGCATGCTCACGCTGAAACACACGAGCAGCCCGTCTGTGTGTGTGTGTGTGTGTGTGTGTAATGATGCGTGCCGTGTACTAGTGTTACACTGTTGATTGACAGGGAGGAAGAACTCATTATGGTCCGTTGCTTTGAAACACAACGGCCTGCGTCAGACGTGTCTCTAAAGGTCGCTGACCTCTGACCTCCACCTATTTCAACACAATTAGTCCCTCCAACAACTGTGTAAGTTTTTGAAACGCTTCTGGCTTGAAGAATTTCATATAAAGGTGTCATCACAACGGATTTGCAAACGCCTCATTTAAGGACATCACCGATGTTATGAATGTTTTGGAGCACAAGGGAAATCTGCGAGCTATGTTGAAGGGGAGGTTCCTTGGTGAGTGATAGCTTTAATTTCAGCTTGTTCACAGAAAGCAACATTAGACTTTTATAATGTTTGGCATTTTGAGCAGCCTCAGCATTCTGCTAAACATCTCCTTAAAATAAAAGTCTAATGGTTTTGAAACCGTATTTTGTAATTCTGCGTAGTTTTTTTTTTTTTTTTTTTGGTCGTTGAATGCGTAGTTTGGTCATTTTCGTTTTTTGGATTAATAGTTCCTTCAATATATAAGTATTTTAGCTTACATGCATTTTAAAGGAACTAAGATTAAATTGTTATTGAAATGTTTTTCAGACATGTACTGTTATTGAAACTATTGAAGTGGAATCATGATATTTCATCTGATGTTTGAAAGCCATTACAATAAAAAAAGCTGCTATGGCAGTACCATGGTACAGTGATGTGTCTGATGTTAATATGTATGGTATGGTACTTTCCATAGTACTGAAATCATCATGTTTATTGATTATTATGAGTTATATTAGTATTTCCGACATGTTATAGTATTTATTGAAGTTTAGAAATAGCTTTTTTTAATGGTTTCAGTTTACAGTAGCTATACTGGAATTTACATGGCATTACTATAGTCTATATATATATATATATATATATATATATATATATATATATATATA
>CAIGQQ010037719.1:4832401-4848514 GCA_903798035.1 Danio albolineatus
TATATATATATATATATATATATATATATATATATATATATATATAAGATAAAGATTGTGTAATGTGGTAATATCATGGACTTAAATCCGTAATTTAAATATTGGAGGTAAATTTTTATTAATTTCGGCTTAGTCCCTGACTCATCAGGGGTCGCCACAGTGGAATGAACTGCCAACTACTCTGGCGTTTTTTTTTTTTTTTTTTTTTTTTTGATGCAGCGGATACCCTTCCAGTCGCAACCTAGTACTTGGAAACTTATACACACTCACCTTCACACACGCAGTTATACACTATGGGCAACCTAGTTCATCTGATTCACTTGTGCCGCATGTCCTTGGACTGTGGGGGAAACCGGAGCACCCGGAGGAAACCCACGCGAACACTGGGAGAATGTGCAAACTCCACACAGAAATGCACACGGGCCCTGCCGGGACTCAAACCAGCAACCTTCTCGCTATGAGCCGACAATGCTAACCACTGAGCCATCATGCCACCCTGAGGTAAATATGTGATAATTTATTTAAAACATTTAATAAACAATAAACAGTGCTAGCTCTGTTAAAGTGTATGATACTTTAGAGATCTTTGAACATTTCTAGAAAATTAAAATAATAAGGATCACAGACTGCAGTCGCTCATACATCCTTAATTCCTGCTCTCTTCATAGAGGTCTTGACGTTGAGAGGAAATTGCTGCTGATGTGTCATCTGGCTGAGACAGACTCAAATCGCACCTGCTCCGTTCACGGCCTGCTCTCCTTCACCGAGAATAGATGAAGCAGCGAGACCACGCCGCGGGCAGACGCTGGAAACGCGCTCGCAAGGTCATACGTCACAAACGTGACAACAACGGAGCAGCGCAGGACAAATGAGAGTGCAGAGAAAGATGGAGGGATAATCTCAAGGACGTCAGAGCGCCTGGACCAGGAAGAAAAGCAAGTAAGGAGAAGGTTAAAGGGCTGCGGATGGGAGTTCAGCCAAACAGACAGTGGAGGTGGGCTGTCAGCTCCCGTTATCTATTCAGACCCTAATGTCTAATATAAAACCCAGAGAGAGAGTGAGGTTAGACCAGGAAAGACGAGCAAGCCATGGGCGCTTCACCTTGCCTTGTTCCCCTGCGCTGCTGTGCGCACACACACACACACACACATATGCGCGGCTGTTTTTTATGTGATGTAGTGGTTGCCACAGAGGCAGCAGACACCTTGACAACCAGGCGGCCCTCACAGCTGCCGTCTGACTGGCAGCCACTTAGAGACTGCCTGAGTGTGTGTGTGTATGTGTGTGACAGCAAGCTCTTAAACCTGTAGCACACTAGCCCGTGCCGTCATATGCGCTAGTTCAGAAATCTTCTGCTCGAGTTCGTGTCAGTTACAGCTGACATACTTCACCCGAGTACGTTGACGCGAGTGCTCGCTGCTTATTGCGCTACTGTGGCAGTAGTGAAGGAGGGGAGACCTTCATATATCTATGGCAGATATGTTATTTGAATAGTTGGTTAGAAACATTTTAGATAACTTTTGCCTTATGCAGGTGTCTACTCTAGTGCCCCAAGTGGCAACACAGAGAATGCATTGTATTGTTCAATGACTGTAAGATCTGAAGTTTCATGTAATGCTAGGATAAAAAGGGTCATTTTCAGGTAGGTCAGATGAGTTTGTTGCATTACCCGGGTAATTTAGCTAATATCTTGCTTACCGAATTTTAACTTTTTGCTAGAGTGGTCTAGTCCATGTTGCATTATGAATGCTAAACCTGTAGCACACTAGCTTGTGCCAGTACATGTGCTATTTCAGAATTTTTCTGTTGGACTTTCAGTTACAACTGACGGACTTGACCCAATTACGTTAACGCAACAACTCTGTGCTTATTGTGCTACTAAGGCAATAGTCAAGAAGGCATTACCTTTATATATTTATGGCCTAATTTTTTTTTGCCTAATATAGTGCCCCTAGTGGCTACACAGAGAATGCATTGTATCGTGAATCATGGCACAAAGATTGTAAGATTAGAAGTTTCATATTATGTAAATGACTTGCCCATTCCGGTTTAATAATTTCTTTTAAGTCAAGTAAATGTGTTGATACTTAACTATTTAAGTGTTTATGGGCAATTTTGGATACAGTTTAAGAGGTTTTGGACATTTTCTGCTAGGTCACATGATTTTGTTGCATTACCCGTGGAATTTACCCCCATTTCAAGTTTGCAGAAATTTCTGTAATGGTGCCCTAGCGCAGTGGTCCCCGACCTTTTTGTTAACGGAGACCGGTTAACGCTCAGGGTGGGTTGGTTGCTAGGTTCGTAGGTTGCTACGCTAGAACAACAAGCTGACAAGCTGTTCTGTGTTTGTCTGAGATAATTAGCTAAAATGCCGCCATCATTTGCAATCTCCAGCAGTTGATTTTCTTGCACAGAAAGGTTGTGAATCCATTCCTTGGCAGTTCGTGGGTTCTTCACTGGGCCTTTTCCCTTGTACGGCCCGGTACCAATTGATCCATGGACCGGTACCAGTATACTGCCCTATAGCTTGTGTCTTTACACGCACTGTTTCAGAAATCTTCTGCTCAAGTTCATGTCCATCACAGCTGGCATTGCCAAAGTAAACTAATGTCACCGCTTTGTGCTTATCACGCTACATAGGCAGTAATGATGGGGCCACCAAATAGTTGTGTTTGGAAAGCTGGTTAGAAACATCTTGACTAACTTTTACAAGGGAATATTTGTAACACAGAGAACACAACTTTTATTGTGTTATAAACTGACAAAAATCTATCAAAGTTGAAGTCAGAAAAAAACTCTCTTTGGAGGTTTTGTTTATTTTATTTTTGTATAAATTATTGTTAATATGACTGTAGTTTAATTTTACAGAGATTCACACTTTTTTCTTATATTGATTTGACAGCAATCTCATATATTTTTCATACTTGGCTGTGTTATGATTTGCACTAGTTATAACAGTTTTTTTTACTAACTATGCCAGAGCCTACTATACTACCCCTAGTGACAAAACTAAGAATGTGTTGCATTATGAATTCTAACAACCCACCCGCTACATCCTCAAACACCATTCTTTAATAAAACAACCACCAGTGCTGGTTTAGGTCATTTACAAGTTTGTCACCCATTTTTTGATTTATTTAATTTTCTGTGGAATTTTGTTAAAATGCTGCTGACCACGTTTTTTTACTTTAAGTAGTTATTATGAATGTGACCGCAAGCTCTTAAACTTGTAGAACACTAACTTTTATTTAATTTAGCTAAAAATCTAATTGGTTACATTAAATAAAAAAATCTGACATCTCTAGAATATGGCTGTGAAATTTTGCTCAAAGTAACTATCAGATCATTTATTTATTATACAATGCCGAATATGCCCATTTTGGGCTCAGAGCAAATGGTAACTTTTTTTGTAGCCTGTGCCTTTAAATGCAAATGAGCAGTTTCTCTCTGCCCACTGTTCCCACATGTTTCTGCTTCTCAAATAAACAGCAGTCAGATAAACAGCAGTCAGTGACAAGCAGACACAGATGAAGCAGAAACCCAGCTCATTAGCCAAAAATACCAAGTAAGTTTATTTGTTGTAGAGATTCAAGCCTTTCTGAAACGATGAGTCACACACAAATGCCTTTACAAAGTTCGCTGTAAAGACACACTCGCGTTTAGCTTTGCAATGTTTTTGCTCTTGTACATTGTTGCTCCTCGTATATTATTGTACTGACACTATGCGGCTGTGGTGATTCAAGATGTCATACATTACATTGCAATAAAGTAAAAGACAGTAAAATTGCTAACAAGCACTGTTTTATAACTGTTTTAAACTTACATTTTAAGCATAAAACTAATTCGTGAGGTGCAGCTAATAACAGAGAGTTGGAACAGATCTTTTAATCCCATTTTTTTTTGCAAATCCTGTTCTGTGCACATGTTTATATGTATTACTACAGAGACATGATAATATTTGCATGTCACTCCGTTTGGTGGGTGCAGGGGCAAACAGCACTCCTAAGTCACGTTGCTTTCAGCCTCAAAATCACAGGGATTTGGATCCTAATTTATTGTCAGGAAATAAAAAAAGACTTGTTGTGTTTATATCATTTGAATATGACTGTAGACACTATGCCTACACACAGTTCTGTCCAAATCAAAGTTGATTTTGGATCATAGGTGCCCTTTAAAGGTGTACAATAATATACACTTTAAAGCTTATGCAAAGTCCTTTTGTTTTATACAAATTTTTATATACATTTTATAAACATCACAAAACATACATGCTGTGTCAAGGTGAGGTTAGTCATGAATTTAAGTATGTGGTTTCATCACACACACACACACACTTCATTGCACTCTTAATTTACGCATGACATTTACACATGACGCCTCTACACTCACGGTCATTACCCTGAGAGCTTCAGTTCAGAAATGCTTGAGCCAGCAACCTGACCACACACACACACACACTCACACACTTGAGACTCATTCAACATCCGCACGCTGAAAAGAGATCACTGAGAGTGCAATTATACTCAATCACTTCTATTGTAATTAAATCATTAAATAAATCTGTATTACTACAATGGAAATTGTAAAAAAAAAATGTATCTGTCCTGCAAAATTCTAAATTAAAAATATGTATTTTCAAAGTGCTGTTTTACAGGGACATTTTTTTCAACACTTTAAAAAATATATTTGTTTTGATAACTCGTTTATTTTGTCTTTTTTCATGATGACAGTATAATATATCATATTTTTGTGTTTTTTGCAAGATATTAGTGAGCTTAAAGTGCAATTTCAAGGCTTAACTCTGTTAATTAGACTAATTAGGCAAGGAAGCCAATCAGAAAAAAAAGTATTTCTAAAGTGGCCCAATAATATTGACCTTAAATTGTTTAAAACTACTCTGATTCCAGCCAAAGTAAAACAAATATCTTTCTTTAGAACAGGGGTGCACAAACATTTTTCTTATGAAGGGCCAAAAACCAAACTTGATTGAGGCTTGTGGGCCGAAGGTAATTATAGTTGCCATGAGTAATTTCCTAATTGAATTAATATTTAAAAATAACTAGAAAACCTTGCTTTAAATGAACTAATACTGTATTTTTTGTTTACATTTTAAAATGAACTTATTACATTTTAAAAACAATCTCATTCATAACAGATTAGAGTTACATTAGTTGCCTTGATTTGCTCGCCGATGTCTTCTGCGTAGTCCCATTTGTCGATTGACAGTTTTTACTAGGGCAGAACAATATATCGTTTCAGCATTGATATCACAATGTGATCATTCACAATGTTCACACCATGAGTATACGCAATGTTGAGTTTGGATTATAATTGATCATTTTCACAAGTGTTTTTGAGTGTTTTCAAAGCATTCAGGCATCAGAAAATGTACCGTTTGTAACTTTGAAAGATTAATAACAATTAATTTTATAGAATTGTTTATAAAACAAAGACTATGCGGTATTATTTTACATTTGATTATTCAATTACTTCATACCTGAAAACATTCAGACTCTTCGGAAAACAATAAAACACTGTTTATTTAATTAGCATATTTGTCTTTATTGAATTGATCTATGCTTGTGGATTGTTTCTTATATTTTATGCACTCCCCTACAGAATCTTCTCAGTCAATCTTAAACATTTATTCTACTCATCTAGTGAAATTGTAGTCATATCACAATATAATCATAAGAATAAAAAAATCGCAATGTGTCATTTTTTCAATACAGTGCAGCTAGTATTTACATTTTATTTATGTAATTGAAACATATAATTTCAGTTAGCTTTTTTTGGAGCTTAGCAATATCTCTCTACTCATTATTATTTGTCCGTATGTTTTATAAAATAATTTATAGTTAAAAATATATGCATAACGCTACAACTCCTACTGTTAATAATGATAATTAATTAAAAATAACTTCTGCATATTGAACATCAGACACTTAAAATTGAACTAAAGCATTTATAGCAGCCATGAAAATGCAGCTCCGATTGCCTGTAATGCCATAGGTAATTAGATCAGTCAACTCTATAGACGATGAAGGCCCAGTATTCAAGTAGTGAGTCTTGCTGCCCATTCTTTGTGTTCACGTGAACACACACACATCTGTTCTTTTAGATGTGTAAATGTGAAATGAGTCACACGCTCATTTACAGAGAACTGCAGAGAGACGCACGCGCGTCTACCAGAAAAGAGAGGAAACAGTGATGTATGTCAAAGAGAAACAGAGAAAACATTGAGACGGAGATCTTTGTAGGTCTGTTAACGTGTGTGTGTGTGTGTGTGTGTGGGCTGATACATCGCCAGCAGGCACAATCTAGCCTGTTTATCACACACACACTCATTCTCGTTCGTTCTTTCCTGCACACACACAAACACACACAGATGAGCCGTTTTCAGAAATCAAGGCACCGAATAAGACCTCACTTTTCAGCACGGCTGTGACTTGCACGCGCACACACAATCTTGGCATGTGTCCCCAGCACATAAACAGCCATTAATCGTTGCTCACACTGCTGACATTTGGAAGAAAGGTCACACTTTCCTGTCTCTCTCTCGGTCTCCTCACTGTCGTTCCACCCACCCTCTCTGAGAACCACAGACAGGCCGCGACTCCTGACAATTTCCTGCCTCGCACCATTAATAGTGCATTCGCTGTGCGTCTGCAGGCAGAGAAGAAATGGGGCCATGTTACTGCTTGCAGAAACTTAACTCGTTTCCATCGACAGGTACTGGTTTGTCCACAATTTGAATATTTTTTTGGTGTTAGCTGTACGATTCTTTTTAACGTAAAGAAATTGTTGAGACTTTTATTTCAGTATGTTGATGTACAGATGTCCCTCGCTATAGTGCGGTTCACCTTTCGTGGCCTCGCAGTTTCGCTGATTGTTTTTGACGGGCTTTTTTTATAAAACGCATTGTGTTCTGCATTCTGATTGGCTGTAGACCATTGTCAATCAATCTCCTCGGTGCCATGTCTCCTGTACAGTAGAGAATGCCTTCAGCTTGCCAAATTTACATAAATCTTCGATCACGAGCCGTGTGACTCTGAAGTACTGCACTGTATGTTTGCAAGTTTTCTCCCCAACAAACCCCATAATGTCGACGAAATATTTCGCAACCTCAAAGGCATGTGCGGCAGCATCCAAAAGGCAGAGGAAGATGTTAACCATCGCATAAAAGTTGGAGTTTACGATATAGTGGTCCATGAATGTTGCATTATGAATGTGACCGCAAGCTCTTAAACCTGTAGATCACTAGCCAGTGTCTTCATAAGCATTATTTCAGAAATCAAGCGGCTGTAGGGCACCATTATGGAATAAATGAATCTTCAGTTTGTACATTTGGTTTTACAGCCTTAAAACATATATGATAATTAAAAAAACAAAGCGGACTACTTCGTGGATTTCGCCTATTGCGGGTTACTTTTAGAACGTAACCCACGATTAACAAGGGACCACTGTACTTCCAACTGAAACTAAATATTGTGTT
This sequence comes from Danio albolineatus, assembly GCA_903798035.1. NCBI lineage: Eukaryota > Metazoa > Chordata > Actinopteri > Cypriniformes > Danionidae > Danio > Danio albolineatus. The sequence continues at coordinate 4,839,897 of CAIGQQ010037719.1, forward strand.
GGGGCGGGGCTTTCTTTCATTCTGTCATTGCAAAATAATGGTAAAAGGGACGTGGTTAAGAGTATTGTGGCTGAAGCGTCAAACTGATGTCAACTGAGAAAGACAGCCACTCCAATTGTGGACAAAAATGGCAGATTTGATTTCTCGTTTTTTTTTTTATAGTGGATTTACTTGCACTCAAAGATTAACAATGTGCGCTAGCAAAAATAACCATTGTGCAGTTTGATTACTAACAGACTTTTAAGATGTGACGTGTTAAATTGGGAATTATTTTTATTATTTTTTTTTTCTCTAGTTAGGAAATCTTACATTATCTTTAATTCCACTCTCAGGTCTGTTACCGAGCAAAAAAAAAGCCTAGAAAAGCCTAAAATAAATGTGAACAAAACTGTTGAAAAAAAACAGCACTGTTACTGGTAATGCTTGGATGCTTTGTTAGTCTATGTAATGCTATAGTTGCACTCCCCGTGCTAACTGTAATGCAAGGGTGCCTAGAGGGCCGGTTTCCTGGAGATTTTAGCTCCAACTTGCCTCAACACACCTGCATGGATGTTTCTAGAAAGCCTAGTAAGAGCTTAATTAGCTAGCCCGGGTGTGTCTGATTGGGGTTGGAACAAAACTTTGCAGGATACTGTCCCTACAGGACTGAGTCTGGGCACTCCTGCTGTAATGTCATGTGCAGTAGTCTCTAATTACTTATAATTGTTTTATCATCAAAATGTAAAATCTTCAAGTCCTCCCAGAGTCTTAGGGTGCACTCACACTGTGCTATCCGAACCGTGCCCAGGCGTGTTTCGCTGTTTGACAAGTGTGAGTGCTCCAAATCAGGTCCAGGCACGATTCAGTTTACCGGCCCTGGCTCAGTTGGAAAAGGTGTGCCAGAGCGCGGTTCAGTTGGTCTTTGGTGTGGTATTCTTGTAGTGTCAGCGCAAAGCGCTCCTGATCCCGAAACTGAAGATGCGATGTCACTTTTAAGGAACTGTTTCGTATAGATTTATTAATAAGAGTGTCACGATCCTCCAAACCCTCGATTCGATTACATTTTCGATTCTAAAGTCACGGTTTGATTCTCGATTTAAAAAAGAAAAATTTGAAAGCACAAGCTATGCCATTTTAGGACTTTTATGCAATAATAATATCTAACCTTTGTTCGCAATGCACCACACACTACATTGTCAAATTTAAAATGTTTATTAACAATATAATGTAACAATAACTTATATCTTCAGTCAATTGGAAACTTATACAAAATAACCTGCCATATAATTTCTATCACAGATGATAACATTCAAGTTCACAAAAAAATAGCAGTTTCAAGTTCTTGTTAAAGAGGAATATGAAATAAGAACCGCTAAAAATATGGCAGAAATACTGTACTGAGCATGGATTGTGTCACTGCATCCCAAAGGACTAAACATGATACAAAACGATATAACTAAAGCAATTGCCACTGTACGGAACGAGAGGGTTTCTCTTCCTTCTAAACTGAACAGTCGCATCATCGATGACATAAGTGTGCTCTGGCTCGGAAGGCAAAATGCAGTGTGAGTGCAGGCCGTCAAGAGAGAAGGGAGGGGGTGACAATTGCGCTTCGGCACGGTTCAGGGCAACTGTACCTAGTATTTTGTTAGGGTTGAAGTTAGGGTTGCTGTCAACCATTGACAATACAACAAAGTTTGAATTTCACAGTATTGCCGTTTAAGCAAGTATGCAGTGGAGATCACATGACCTCTAAATGATACAGATAGATACTAGGCATGGGCCAGTATAAGATTCTGACGGTATGATAACCTTGGATAAAAATTTCACGGTATGTCGGTATTGTGATTACTGCTTTAAAATATATTCTTTTTAAATGTCTGGCCAAAAAACAAGATCTTTTCCTCTTTGGACACACTATATTTTATTTTAAGAAACATTTAAAGTATTTTGGGGCAGAAAACATGTCAGGCTAAATAATTCAAGTGAAGCATTGACAAAAACAGAGATGTCTTTACAATTTACACCTAAAAAACGAAGAAAAAAAATTGTAAATAAAAAATCTTACACATACCTTAGGAACGGTATAGCAGAAAATATTGGCGGTATGAAAACCTTGAGTTTTCCATACCACGGTATACCTTGAAAACGGTTATCGTCCCATACCTAATCAGGGCAACTGTTCCTAGTATTTTGTTAGGGTTGAAGTTAGGGTTGTTGTCAACCATTGACAATACAACAAAGTTTGAATTTCACAGTATTGCCGTTTAAGCAAGTATACAGTGGAGATCACATGATCTCTTAAATGATACAGATAGATACTAGGCATGGGCCGGTATAAGATTCTGAGGATATGATAACCTTGGATAAAAATTTCACGGTATGACGGTATTGTGATTAATGCTTTAAAATATATTCTTTTTAAATGTCTGGCCAAAAAACAAGACCTTTTCCCTCTTTGAACACAATATATTTTATTTTAAGAAACATTTAAAGTATTTTGTGGCAGAAAACATGTCAGGCCAAATAATTTAAGTTAATCATTGACAAAAACACAGATGTCTTTACAATTTACACCTAAAAAAAAGCGAAGAAAAAAAGCAACAAAAATTTAAACAAAGCAACAAAAATACTTGACACACAAGCATTAATTGTGACACTTTTCACATTGAGGGCAGAAATGTATCCCCGTTTGGGATGTGGAACTGCAGAAAGAAATCATAACTTTGTTGCTTCGGTGCATTTTTGTGGCACCCCCGGTGCCACAAACTGACAATCCCGGTCAGTTTGTAGGACACATGCTGCCGTGGCCACTTGTGAATGAGCCTCGTTGTTTCTCGTTCTCGGCTGCGATCTTCCGTGCCTCGTGATTCTTGTCAGTCTGTTAGCGAAACAATAGCAGCATTTCATGGTGAGATCAACCAACGCGCACACACATTCACACACTCGGGCCGTCAGAGGGAAGAGTCGACGGGGAATCTAGTAACAGAGGAACAAATGATGAGGATTACAGACAGAGACGCGCATTATACCGCTGCCCCCTCCGAACCTGTCTCTCGCTCTCCGTGCTCATTCCACATAATCTGATTCCACATCCTCGCTGCCAGTAATCCCTCCGAAACAATTTACACCCCCCAAATGCACTAAACGGTTGCACCACGTTGCATGTAGATGGATTTGCGAGAGGTGGTTTTCACAGTTGCTTTGATTGTTCCTGTTTCTGCACATTGTGCTTTTGCGTGTAACCATGGTGCAATTACATCATCAGTACGAGAGTCACAATGAGTATTAGGGCCAGCTGTTATTAACCACATTTCACTACATTTTTACATTCCTCTGGTGCATATATTTACAAGAGATGTGAGTAAAGACGAGATCGAGTGGGGGAAATGCTAATTAAATGACTTGTTTTGCCTTCAAAATAACAAATCACTTGTGTGCGGTCTGCTGCCACACACCTGCGGAGTAAAAAGAAAAAAAAGTTCAAAGATAAAGAATTCTACATAAAAATCAACCAAACTTTGCTTTGGCTTAGCCCCAGTTCTAAGCAGTATCTGTCTTTTTAGGAGAAGTTTCTTTGGGTGAGTGTATGTATGGGATTTTGTCTGATCTTCGGATCTAATAGCAGGAGCCCTTGCACCAGATTTTTTTTAACTAGAGTTATTGGCCAAAGCACCTGCTAGTGTATTTGCAATAGAGGAGCTAGGAACAATTTTAGTTATAAGAACTTGTCCTTAGTTTGTAGTTGGAACTATTTGATTTGGTACAGCTCTTTTCCACTGCATTCCTTATGTAGTTTATTTATTTTATTTATTTTATTTATTCTGTTTATTTGGCAGGGACAGTGTACATTAATAAGCATTTCTGCAAATGCACCAGAATTAGCCAGAAGGCTATTTTTCATCTGTTGCCCTTGGACAGATGTTAAAATTGTCAACCTCTTCGTTTGTAGTCCAGATCTTTGTGTATACAGACAGTTGATAGATACTGCCAAACATCCGAATTCGATCCACACAATTAGCCGCTGTTAAGTTTGTAAAGTAACAGTAGACTAGGAGCGCTATGACACCACCTGTCCCACCTGTCGCCATCTTGGTATCGTATCTTCGTATTGTACCTGGTGTTTTTTTAAATACCACCTCGGGTGAGGTTAAAAGCGAGCTGGACCATTCCCAAAATGTGACATTTTACACTGCTGATCACTGATTGGTCAAAAGGAATCGTCACTATAAGCGCCATTGGATTTGTGACAGTAAACACCAAACCTGCTATATTTTATTAATCAGCTGCAGACACTGATCCATTGTTGGTGTACATGACTAAACCATTTTTTTTTACCACCACCAGAAAAGGATGCCTGAAATGGTCAACCCAGGCTCATTCTGAAAACGTACTGCTATATACATTTCTGGAGAGCGCCAAATACAGAGGCCATTTTTGAATTTCTCTCGCAAGTGCCATTCATGCCTGCTGTTCTTGTGTGAATCCACCAGAGGCCGCTGTCAACTGACTGATGGAGTGATCAACTGACCCACCCTCCTCCTTCCCTAAACCCAACCAATAGTGTTTTCAAATGCACTGATTGACCCGCCCACCCACTTCTCTAAACCCAACCAACAGTTTTAAAAAGCCATCCAGAAAAAGTCCTTGCCTGATTTTTACCATGTTTTTGTGATTTTATTACATTCTCACCCTGACATTTAATTTATTTTTGTGGCTTCTGTTTTTGTCCTATCCTCTTTCTGGAACCGTTCCTCACCCAACTCAAACACCGTTATCATGGTCAACTCCTCTCTGTGTCTTAAATGTGCCGACATGCATAGGGAGCTACTGGACAAACTGGTAACTGCGGGAAAGCCGTCCAGCGCAACAAGCAATGGTGTCATACCTCCCCGTAGCATTTATTTTAAAGATGAAATGCAGCCATACGTACCTCTGGCTATATAATTTGCGACCTCCAGAAATGTAAATAGGGGGATGTTTTCAGAATGATCCTATGTTGGAAATGGTAGCATCGTGATCAGTAGAAAAGGTCCAGACATTTCTCTCATTGGTAGCCAAAGAGCAGATCCAGCGATAGAATGAAAATGATTTTCAGAAAAGTAGTAGAGGCAGTGGAACTATAGCGATGATCAACTTTAAAGTCCATCAACTGGTTTTATTTCACTATGTCAATGTACTTCCAACTGAAAAGGAATATTGATAAGAAGGACAGGCTATCTTTTTGTGCATCATTCCCTCATAGCAAACTAGCGATAAAAGAGGGGCGTGGTTAAGATTATTGTGGTTGAATCCATCATGCTAATGTTAACAGAGAAGGACTGCCACTCCAAACACAGAAGCAAATGGCCAGACTTTGATCTGAAGATTACCAAAACCAATTTTTTTCCAGTGGCATGGATTAATTGTTCAATTAGAGTATAACAATGTGCGCTAACAAAATAAACATTGTACATTTTTATTTCAGTTGGACTTTAAGTGACCGAGCCCAGCAAAACCGAAACTAAACATGCTGAGTCGTGTTTAACTGTACAGCAGTGTTTCTCAACTTTTGGGTCACGGGAACATTTTTAGTGGGTCGCGGAGTGCGTGGTCAAAAAAAATAAAATAATAATAATAATTTATTTTGCTTATACCGGACTTTTATTTTGAAATGCACGCACGACAACAGTTCAGTTTAGTTCGGTAACTTAACATTTATCTACCCTAACCGGGAGTGGGTTTATTAATGCTGCGGGTCGGCCTGGAAACACTGGCACAATATTTTAGTGTTACAAGGCATCCATAAACCAAAAGTTACCAGCATTTACATGGATCTTTTGTCTTCAGCATTGTTCATTTCAGACCCATGAAATGTAGCACTACATAGTGGTTGATTTTAGTCCCACATTTTGCTATTTTAATTGAATACCTCATCTCTTCCTTGCATGCCAGTCTCCATTTTCACATAAACCACAACAAAAACACGGCTTCCATCACCGTGTACTCCATCCTCCACTCGAGGATTTTGTTAAATGCCCTTAAAGTTCCTAATGACGAATAAATGGGCCAAGAGGAAAATTTAGCTCTGGGAGTTTCTACAGCTACCTGGCGCAAAAACCCCTGCTGTAAAACGCCTCACACGATTTACATATGAATGTGAAAGAAGACAACAGCTTTCGTTTCTGATTCCTAGTCCTAAAATTACTTTAAATGCTGTGGGTTTGTGTTAGCATCAGAATATTGGCATTTTTGTTTTGTAAATTCACATATAAAAAAATTAACGGCCTTTAATGTTTGAAATCTTTTCGATCACATGACCGTTTACACTATTATAGAATTCTGATCAAATGCATTTTCGGCCAAACCTAATTGTCAACCTCATTGTCCACTTGTAATGGTATCAACCGATGGGATTTAATAGCAGTTTTTAACGATTTTAATTTAGTAGCTAATTCATATGAATTCAAAAGATCAAAAAAGTGTCGACGCACTAACCACTACAATACAGGCGCCGACCAAAAAGATCTAATTTTAATACAGTTTGGTCACACCCTCTCTGGCCCTGTTTACACTAGTGCGTTTTAGTTTTAAAACAGCGTTTTAGCATGAAAACGATTCGCGTCCACACTAGCGTTTCAACCAGCGTTTCTGAACATATCTCCGTCCACAATACTCCACCAAATACGTATATCACATGACCATTCGTGCACTCTGGGCATGCGCGTTCAAGTATAAACAGGAAGCATGTGTCTTGCTCTGCATTTGGTTATTGTTAGTCAACAAACGCTAACCCAAAACCGGTGTCCTAAATAGGACTTACGCCGCTTGAAACGGGAACGATTTAGCGAGTGCTCGAACAATAGCTTGCCTCTTGCAAATATATGCAGCTGTTGTAGTAAAAAAGGCTTAAGGTTTAACTGCACAATAGCGCCTAAAACGGACAATAGTGCGGTCAATGACGCTCCTATTTCTGTGTCCAGCAGCCATGCCTATGTTTTCAGATGTCTCCGTTTTCCCCCATCCACACTGAGATGGAGCAGCAGCGTTTTAGAATGAAAATGGCCTCTCCAGCGTTTCCAAAACGCTTTGTTTTCGGGGCTCTAAAACTCCGGCGTAGTGTGGGCGGATGGCGTAACTGTGCCAATTTAGCAAAATTTATCCGTTTTAAAACGAAAACGCATTAGTGTAAACAGGGCCTCTGATTGGTTGGTTTTGGTGTGGGGTTAGAAGGAGCACTTGTTGGAAAAACCACACTCAAATTTTATTTAAAGAAACTGAATTTAGAGAGAAACTTTATTTAAAGAACTGAAATTGTACAAATTTGCCTTTTTTCAATGAGTAAAACATTTATAATTTTCTGTGAGATCAACATGGATTGACAAAACGCGTCTATTTTCAGTTTTTTTTGCACTTGGCACCTTTTGCTAGTAATCTCTATTGATATATTTACATTTTTATTCACAATAAAACATTGTTTACTATTACATGTTATATAATAGTTCTAATTATAAATGTATTATAAATATGTATTTATACAGAAATATTGGGGTTGGTAAGATTTTTAAAAGTTTTTAAAAAGTCTTTTGCATTTTTTGATCAAAAGTACAGTAATAACATTTTTTTATTTTATTTACAGTAAACCGTGTTTTCAAATAATGTAATTTAATTCTGTGATGCAAAGCTGAGTTTTTGCTGAGTCACAAGATCGTTCAGAAACCATTCTGATATGATTTTTTGCTGAAGAAACACTTGTTTATTATTATTATTACTATTATTATTATTATTATTATGTAAACTGCAATACTTTTGTCTTTAACGGTTCTTGATGGAAAGTTCAAGAAGTTAAAGAACAAATGTGTCTTCCGTCACTTTTAATAAAAATGACCCGGCCCCAAACTTGCATGCATATTTCCACACGGTCTAAGAGCCACCCGTTTCTCTACTCGTGTCTAAAAATCACGTTTTCTCCATTCGCCCAGAGCAGCGTCACGTTCAAACACTCGTCCGTCGATCTGTGTGTTCTGGAGCGGCAGTTTTTCTGGTTGTGTTTGTTTTGTGTGTCTGCGGTGAGCAGCCCACACACACCTCTTGTGTGTTGACACTGCACGCTTGGCCTCAAACTGCAGTGGAGAGAGAGAGAGAGACAGCATGTCTGGCTAGCAGCTCTTTATCCCAGCTCTCCCTGTGCCAGACTGCAGGGCTGGAACGGTTTAATGTCGAGTACAGCTCGCAAAACGACTCTCGCCGCGTCTCATTTGATTTAAGGCCCCGGAGGCATCGCTCCATATCGTCCCGAAACTGCGACCGCGTGTTGTTTTGCAGCGCAGCTTTTTCGGCGTTTAAAGTGTTAATCCCGCAGACGGCAGCAACATGCAGAGAGTGTGGGCGTTTGGGTGTGTTCGCGCTGGAGAGGGTGTGTGTGTGTGTGTGTGTCTTTGGCTGCCTGATCCGTCGGCGGTCGCCTTTAACTGAATCTTCCTTCATCAAACGCCTCAGCCTATAACCTCATGCAATCGCACCAACAATAGTCTAATTTTAAGAAACCTTTCTTTCCTTTCTTTCTTTTCTTTCTTTCCTTTCTTTCTTTCTTTCTTTCTTTCTTTCTTTCTTTCTTTCTTTCTTTCTTTCTTTCTTTCTTTCTTTCTTTCTTTCTTTCT
>CAIGQQ010037719.1:4848524-4907651 GCA_903798035.1 Danio albolineatus
TCTTTCTTTCTTTCTTTCTTTCTTTCTTTCTTTCTTTCTTTCTTTCTCTTATTTTTTTCAGTTTAGAGTTCTTTTTCTATATTAGTTAGTTACATTTTGTTATTTAACAGACACTTTTGTCCAAAGCTAGTTACAATTGAGGAGGCATTCAACAATTCAACCAGAAGAGGCAATACATGCAATAAGTGATAGTTGTAATATTTTTATTTTCTTTCTTTCTCACAATTTTTCAGTTTAAGGTCCTTTTATGTAATTGTTGTATTCTGTATACACTCACTGGCCACTTTATTAGGTAAATGTCCAACTGTGCGTTAACGCAAGTTTCGCAAATAAACGGCCAATCACATGGCAGCAACTCAATGCGTTTAGATCTGCTGCAATTCAAAGAAACCATCACAAAGGGGAAGACAGGTAATTTAAGTGACGTTCGACGTGCCGGACAGGCTTAGCATTTCTGTGGGCATAAATACCTTGTTTGAGCTGATAGAAAGGAATTGTTAACTCAAACAACTGCTGCTTACAACCGAGGTATCCAACCTCTGTCACGTCCAACCTTGAGGCAGATGGGCTACAGCAGCAGAAGACCACACCGGGTGCCACTCCTGTCAGCTAAGAACAGGAAACTGAGGCTACAATTCGCACAGGCTCACCAAAATTGGACAATAGAAGATTGGAAAAACGTTGCCTGGTCTGATGCGTCTGGATTTCTGATGTGACATTCAGATGGTAGGCTCAGAATTTGGCGTAAACAACATGAAAGTATAGATCCATCCTGCCTTGTATCAATGTTTCAGGCTGGTGGTGGTGGTGTAATGGTTTGGGGGATATTTTCTTGGCACACTTTAGGCCCATTAGTACCAATTGAGCATCGTGTCAATGCCACAGCCTACCCGAGTATTGTTGCTGACCATGTTTCTATTTTTATGACCACAGTGTACCCATCTTCTGATGCCTACTTTCAGCAGGATAACGCGCCATGTCATAAAACATGAATCATATCAGACTTTTCTTGAACATGACAATGAGTTCACTGTACTCAAATATCCTCCACAGTCACCAGATCGCAGTCATGGAGATTCACATCATGCATGTGCAGCCGACAAATCAGCTGCAACTGTGATGCTATCATGTCAATATGGACCAAAATCTCTGAGGAATATTTCCAGTACATTGTTGAATATATGTCACGAAAGGATCTAGGCAGTTCTGAAGGCAAAAGGGGTCCAACCCAGTACTAGTAAGGTGTACCTAATAAAGTGGCCGGTGAGTGTATATGTTGTGTGAAAAATTTTACATTACGTTTCACGTAGATTTAGTCATTTAGCAGATACTTTTGTCCAAAACGACTTACAATTGAGGAGGCATTCAGCAATTCAACAATAAGAGGCAACACACAAAAAGTGCTATAATTATATACTATTTTCATTTGAATGCATCTTGAAGGCCTTGTGACTAAGATTTCGAGGAAACTTTGACCATTTGGGCACAAGATATTCTGAAGTCTGCCACTTCACCAAAGATTGATTGTTAAATTATTATTTAATTATTTATTATACAATATAGACTATGCAGACAGTGTTGATTTATATTTTATTGCATTTCTGAATGCAGTGTATTATGTAACATTATTCTTGAAACTTTTATTCCAAGATTAAATATTAATAATTTTATTGTAATAATATACTGTAATTGTATATATTTTTATCATTATTGTCAGAGGTAATATATGTACAGTGACAAAACAGTTGATTATTTCTGAAGTTGTGTAGCTCAAATGCGTTTTTCTGTAATTGATGGGTAGCTGTCTTCCCCCAGTAACACCTAACGGATGCATTTCAGCATCACAGTGTGCAAACACAGTTGAATAAACACGGTCAGTGTAAGAGTGCGAAATGCAAACATTAGTTCAAGCAAACATAAGATGAAAAAAATGCTAGTTTTTCCCTTTCGACCCTTAGTTTTTTTTCCCCCTTCAATTGAATCCCCCTGTCCGCCCAGACACTAAGTATGATTAGAGAACGCAAGAAATGCAACTTCCCGAAGGAGAATGAACGTCTAAACAACTCCGGTTGCTTGCACAAACATCCCGTCTCCAGCAATCTGTAAAATAAACCCAAAACACACACGTGATTTTCCCACAAGGGAAACCCTTGCGAGGATTTCTGTTCCCTGCTTGAGACGCAATCCCACAAACACACGCTAACAGATTTAAACGTTCTCCCGTAGGAAAGAAAATGCGATCTCTTTAATATCAGATTCTCCTTGACATCAGCAAGATTAAAGGGGTAGTTCACCTAAAAAGAAAGAAAGTCATCATTTTCCAAACCAGTTGAGTTTTTCCTCTTTGGTTGAAGACAAAAGAAGATATTTTAAAGAATGTTGGAAACCTTTGACGCAAATGTGACTTAATACGAATGTCAGTATTAACATTCTTCAAAATATCATCATGATTGACAAACGTGCAATCAGAAGTCTGAGATTTCATTATGAATTTCTCATTAAATTTGGTTTTGAGAGATTGCTTTGAGTCACGCTCTCCATTCATAGCAACGTACACAACAATTATATCATTTGTGTTTGAGTAATTATAGCTGATTTTTTTTGTACCTTCTTTGATGCAGAACAAAACGTAACTGAGCACATCAAGAGACCGAGGGATGAAAGTCATATCTGCCAAGACAAAACTACTCTTTTGGGTAGCGTTTAGTGTTAATGTTCACAAGGGGAAACGACAACAGCATCTGACGCACAGAAGTTCAAACATTAACTGGGTAAGAGGGACACGAGTGTGAGTCAAGAGCGGAAAGGGAAAAAACGAGAGAGAGCGAGAGAGAGGCTGTGGTGAGTCAGCCTTTGGTCAAAAAGAGAACGAAGAGATCGGACGACAGCCAGAGGCAGCCACAGTTCAAGACACACGCACACACACACACTCAAAGATGTGCTCTTGTGTCGAAACAGTCTTGTAAAGCAAAAGGAACACCTCTCTAAGAGACGACAAACAAACACTTCTGAAGTTTTAGACACTGCAAAAATGTGTTTATTTTATGAAATAAGAGAACACAATATATATATCCCAATTCACCTACGTCTACTACTAAGCATGTACTTTTTATGTAATAAAATAAATGCATACTTTTGAGTGTGTGACCGAAAATTACGCAAGTTTTGGGACATACTACTTCCCCATAAACTGACTGTTTTGTTGCTTGGTTACATCCCCTGTCAGTCATCTCGACACATCATACACATTTCATTTATATATAATTTCCTTCCACGTTGGAGAAGCGGCAGCAGGTTAATCTGTTATTCACGGGTCTTTCATGCAGAGAAATCTCAGGTGTTTGCGTAATTATGCATTCATAAGTTAATGACCAAACACGTCACTCTTAAAGATCACATTGTTGTTGAGGATGAAATATAACACTGAATATGTAGTTTAAAAATGTCCTATAGGTTAGATATAAATTTTACCTAAGCTTCTCCACTTAAAGGCTCGTACACATCGGGACACTTTTTGTTTGAGTTTATCGTCAGCGTTTTTCGAGACGTTTTTTCCACATTCAAGCCCAAGCGATTTTTCTGTGGCGTCGAGCAGAAGAAAACTCCTTGACGTTAGATGGCGCACAGGGTGGCGCCAAGCTTCTGACACCCGCTTGTTACACAGAAGAAGAAAAGAGGAAGTTTACACGCTTGTTGTTGCGATCGGCAAAGCATGGATGGTTCAAGTAGCAGATCTAGCAATGAAGAAATGATTATTGTTTACCAGTGCAATAAGCAGCTCCACGTTCATTTCGCCTCTGGGCATCTTTTTCAATGTGCGCTAGCATTGACAGTTTTGCGCTTGAACGCCTCCAAGGGGTGTTTACTGTAACTTCAGCGGCTCTGTACACGTGAACAAAAGTGCCGATCTGATTGGTGGAAAAGGTCGCGTCAAAACAAAAAAACGAGCATGAGGCATTTCTTTAAAAATGACGATTTTACGCCTGCTGTTTTGCGCGTTGGTGTGCACAATCACATTGGCGCCCTTTATTTAGTTACGAGGCGTTGAACGTCGACCAAAAACGCGAGCAAAAAACATTTCTGTGTGCACGGGCCTTAACTGTCGGTCTTGTGTGTCTGCAATATTTGTAGTTTATTAACACTTTTTACCTACGTTTGTAGTTCTAATCAGATTCACATTCAACACACAAAGTATTGTGGGCAATATTAGTGGTAAGTGTACATACGGATCGAGATTCTACCAAAAATAGTAGACCATCCAGGTAACTTTGGAATAGGGATGCAACGATAAACGTATACACGTTACTCCCAATTTGTGTGCAAGAAGTGAAGTTTATTTATAAACTAATTTCGAGAGGATCATGTGCTTATGATTGCTTGCAGCTGGTCCTGCATTATTCAATTAATGATTCACCAATCAGATGATTTCTGAGCCACTATAAATACCCTAAATTCCATATCACAGCCATCTTCATTTTGAAGAACGGCCCCTTCCCTCCTCCTCCTTTCCTAGATGGGTGGCACGGTGGCCCAGTGGTCAGCACTGTTGCCTTACAGCAAGAACGTCACTGGTTCTAGTCCTTACCCAGCCAGCCGACGTTTCTGTGTGGAGTTTACACGTTCCCCCTGTGCTCATGTGGGTTTTCCCCGGGTTCCCCGGTTTCCTCCCACCGTCCAAAAACATGCAACTTAAGTTAACTGACTAATCCAAATTGGCACCATAAACATGCTCCTAGTAAGTAGTTATCTCTTAAGAGCAATCACTATCTGTTCATTAGCTACTACAGCAGCTCAAACTCCCCTCTTGCCTTGCAAATGGGAGGGAACCCCGGGCTCGAGGATTTTATGAGCTCAGGACTCTCCCCGGACAGCATGCCAAACAAGCTTTATAATCAGTCATCATCAGCTAAGTGTGAACTTTTGAAAAGAAATAATGAACTTTCGTCCACAAAAGATGCGATATGTGAACACCCCTTAGTTAATAGCCTCAGCCATAGTTAATCCAGTGTCTGTGCATATTAGCCTTGACGTACAAGCTTGGAGCTTTAAACTAGCCCACAGTTGGGCATAAGTTTGTTTAGTTGCAGCAGTTTTGTTCCGTGCCAACACGTGGTGTTGAGAAGCCTTTACGATTAATTAACCGTGACAAATTAATAGTGAGTTCGGTTAATTGTTGCATGCCCACTTTGGTATACTCCTTTTAACGTACTATTATTTGTGAGTTACATTACTTTTACATTTAGTAATTTAGCCAATGCTTTTTGTCCAAAGTTACCTCAACAAGAGGCAATACACACAAGAAGTCTAGTTATATAAAGTAACTTTTTGTTGCTCAGAGAATTTAGTGCTAGAGTAAGAGTGCTTTAAGATCTTTTTTTGTGAGAAAGAGTTTTTACAGGTGGTTTGTCAAGCCCACTCACCTGCGTGAAGCACAAGAGCAAGTATGAGGAATTCCTCATTAATGCATACAATTCCTCATAAATGCTAACTAAATCTTTTTTCGGATACTATTTAGGTGGGTAGTAGGCAAATTGCAACACAGCATAAATCGTTTAGGTGGGATAGTATGTCTAAGGATGTGGTACTTGGTCTTTTGAAGCACGCTGACTTGCCTTATCTGCTATTTCAAGTCTTTTTGTATCTCGTTTTTTTTTCCTCTCTCGGCGCAGCGGCATTTGAAAGACCCTTACAGCACTGCCCTGACACGCTCTTGGCCTTGACTCCGTCGAGAAAACCCGTCTGGTCCTGACAAGGACAGCAGAGTGAGCTGCTCTCCCCTCCTCCACACGTCTAATTATGGCCTCGCTCTTGCAGCTCTTAGATTTCTTTCAATTCCTCATAAATTTTCTTCTGCTGTCTTTTGTTTTTAAAAAGCCGTACTTTGAGCTGCATAGACTGCATGTCTGCATTATCCAGATCATTTAGCATTTCATTAATGATATACATTTTATCATTACCCACTTTTTCATTTCGTAGTCTTAAGTTTGCCATTTGAATACATGGACTACCTTTTTCAAACATTCATGGTTTACGTTTTATAATTACACACTTTTGTCTGGGACTCAAACCCATGACCTTTGTGGCATTAGCGCTACGCTTCATTGTTTTTATTTAGCGCTACTCTATTTTATAACCTAATGTTAGTAATTTTGAGGACATGGACTACACTTTTGTAGTTTCCGAAACAACTAATGCTGCATTCAAGGTATTCATTTTTTAATTTCCAAGGTTTTCTCAAGTGTAAGTTTTATTATTTCTCACTTTGCTCAGGAAGTCGAACCTATGACCTTGGTGTTGTTAGTGCTATGATCTACCATTTCTTTCTTATTTGTCTCATGTCTGCCGTTTCAGTACATGGACTGTCTTTACACGATATTCAAAGAAACTAATTTTACATTCAAGGTTTAGATTTTATAATTACACACTTTTTGCTGGGGAATCAAACCCATGACCTCTGAGGTGTAAGTGCTACGCTTTATTGTTTAGTGCTACTGTTTTTATTAACTTGTATTAGTAATTCTGAGGACACGGACTACATATGTGTTTTTTTCCGAAACATCTAATGTTGCATTCAAGGTATTCATCTTATAATTTCCAAGGTTTTTTCTGGGGAAACGGACCCATCATGACCTTGGTGTTATTAGAGCCATGCTCTGCTGTTTGCAATTTTGAGCATATAGGCTATATTTATATATAAGCCAAAGCAACTATTGTTGCATTCAAGCTATTCAAGCTACTTGGATTAGAACCAATGGCCTCAACGTTGTACCATGCCTCTTACTGTTTTTCATTTTATGTTTGCCGTTTTGGACAATATGATCACATTATCCAAAGCAATTAATGTTGTATTTGTGGTATACATTTTAGCATTTCCAACTGTTGTTTCCTGTTTTTTTTATAATTTTGAGCACATCAACATTTCCACTTCGTTTCATTCAGGGTGTACATTTGATAATTTCTCTCTTCTTCTTTAAAAATCGAACCTATGACCTTGCTCTTGTTAGCACCATTGTCTTGTTTGTTAGTTATTTACTTGTCCATATAAACATTTGGCTTCAGTGTATACATTTAAATAATTTCCCACTTCTTCCTGTGGGAGTAGATCCCATGATCTTGGACCCACCAGTAGTATTGCGAGTACTGAGATAGAAGGGTTTAAGAAAACGGTTGACTGAAAACAATTTTTCCAATTTGCAGTGCTTCTACTGGCGCTGAAATTTGG
Organism: Danio albolineatus; assembly: GCA_903798035.1. Lineage (NCBI taxonomy): Eukaryota > Metazoa > Chordata > Actinopteri > Cypriniformes > Danionidae > Danio > Danio albolineatus. Next base: position 4,855,747 of record CAIGQQ010037719.1, read on the forward strand.
CACTTCCCCTTTAACCTCAGAGCGCATGTGATGTGTCATTTTCAAAATGACAGTCATTTTCTAATTCGTTTCACCCTGGACAGGTCCAGCAGTGTTACGCTGGAAGTCGAGCGCACGCATCCAAATGATGACCTGAGTCTGATCTCTCTCTCTCTCCTCCATTAAGCAGACGAGCGGCGTAGATGCACAGGCGTCCGTCACGTTGCAGGGGAGGTGATGTTTCTCCATGAGTGTCTGGTCAGACACACTGGCGGCTGCTCAACCACTAAATGGCCCAATCACAAAACCCTATGACTCGTGGAAAACAACAGATCAATAGTGCTTCCTCTGGTTCTCGCCTGAATATCTGCGTGTATGAGAGAGATGGAGAGAGAGCGTCGATGAAGGTGCGCCTGTGTGCCCACTCCACTGCCGTTTGAAATGTGAATATCTGTTTTGTTGTTCCTTGCGCTGGTTTTTAAACACACGCGGTCCTGATTACAGCCTCCCTCTGGAGACGGCAGAAATAAAGAATGATCGCCGAGCAGGGAGAGACAAATTTACGCTCTGCAAGCAGCATTCATTACAAACAGGCTGCGTGTGTGTGTGTGTGCTGTGTGGCCGAACTCGACCTCAAGAGTTAGCAGAGTGAAAGCCAAACCGTCCGCCGCTGCCAAACAGATCAGATTAGAAATGCAGTCGAGCGCTCGGCAGCAAGACGACAAGACAGAAGGCAGACAGATAGACGAGTTGAGAGAAGACAGGAATAATGTAGGATGAACTGGTCGTTATTTTGTGGCAAAGCCGCTCGATGTCAGGTGTTTACGAGGTAACCGATATTTAGGGGTAAGAGTTCATTATAAATGCAAACCAAGCTTTATTTGCATTCATTCAGGTTATCCAGGCGTAGTAAATCTGTTCTGTGGATCTTGTGTTGAGATTGAGATGAGTTAATGCAAAATGGTGTAAAACATAAAGGAGGCCAAAAAAAAATCTTGAAACCTAAAACGTTCACAAACACGAGATATGCTGATAGAAGATAGCAGGAAAGACCTAAAGGTTCAGAATGTAAGACATACCACATTTAGATGGAATCATGACAAAAACTATATATTATGAGTGTTTGGCCAATAATTGCTGATGACCACCATAAACACAGTCTTGCGGTTGGCATTGTTTTGTGGTCATGTCCATGACACCACTGTATATAGTTTACACAGATGAAAATTGGGATGTTTGCAAAATCCTTTTACTTTAAGAAGAGGTTTTAGGTCCCCAAAATGCCATTGGCCTGCAAAATGAATGGCCAAAGTGCAGAGTTCAGTTGAAAAATATATAAATTCCTTTTGAGATTTTTGGATTCAGATTGGAAAAAAAATTCTCGTAAGTAAATGCATTAAGGCCAAGGATTGAAAAAAAAAAAAAACCAATAATAATATGAGATCAAATTGAAGATCTAGACAACTCCGAAAACGTAGAACAAAACAAACAAACAAAAAACTAAATTTAGTTCTGAACTTAAAATGGAAATGCATTTGCTGTGTAAAACATATGTTGGCGGTTCATTCTGCTGTGGCGACCCCTGATTAATAAAGGGACCTAGCCATAAAGAAAATGAATGAATGAAAGTTGGAAATTTGCAAAATCATTTCACTTTGAGAAGAGGTTTTAGTTCCATTTAGTTCCAACTTCCATTGGCCTGCTTTTGAGATGTTTGGATTCAGTTTGGGATAAAAATCTAATAAATATATGCACTAAGGCTAAGGATCAGAAAAAAAACAATAATCTAAGACTGAAGATCTAGACAACTCTTGAAAACTGTCAGACAAAACAAAAAACTGAATTGAGTTGATGAAGAACACCATCAACTTGTGTGAACATCTGAACCTAAGATGTGCTGAAGTAGAAAACTATAAGAAAGATCTGGAATCTGAAAGAAAATCTTTCAGAAGTCTAAGGGCCAGGACACACCAAGCCGATGGTCAGCCTTTGGGCTTCACTGGTCTGTCATTTTGGTTAGTTGGTTTGGTGTGTTTCATACATCAGCTCTTCAGTTGGAGCTTGGCCCGATTCAGCATGTCGAATCTACATTGACCTTCAGCTGAAAAGAACGTTCTGACTGATTATCAACCAACAAATGAGAGCATGAGTGTGATGTAGTGCATTTTAGTGCAATTTAAGCCAAAAATGACCACAGAGAGGCTAGCTGTAATTTCTTATTTTGCAAATGATATGGATAATTAGATTATCCGTAGGCCCACATGGAATCTGCGCGCCCAGAATTCTGCAGATTTCTGCAAATTTTTAGCCCATCATTGATTCTGTTTATTTACTGGTGTAAATGTGTGTAAATGTATATTTATTCAGTTTTCAAATTAATTTCAGTAATAATATTGACTAATATGAAAATATTCATGTGATTTATTTACAATACAGTTTGTAAAGTACAATTTTCTGTCTTTTAGTTGATATTTTTTATGAGAGACTTGCTTCGTTTACCAAATAAAGTGGATCTAATTAGATTCGCATTGTAAACATTAAATAAATGTGAAAAAGGTATTACTTTTTATTTCATACATTAAGGTTTTAGTTATGATACTCCCAAAATCATTCCGCATGAATCCGCAGATTTTTAACAAAATACTCCGCAGAAATAGCAAAAAATGTCCGCAGATTCCGTCTGGCCCTAATAATCAGCCATATTTGCAGGAGCGAATCCCTCAGTGGAGACTGACAATTGTTGAAACTGCATTTTACACACATTGTCTGTGCATGTTGGACATTCGGTTTCTCTTCATGGAACAAGAAAACAGACTACTGTCTCCCGTTAAGAGGAAAGACACGTACTCTTGTGCAGGCACAGAATATGGCTCTCGCTTCAGTTGGCTTTAGTCCGTTTGGTGTGTTTACTCACAGCTTTTTGGTCCAGATGTGATCCAACACGAAGCTAGTTGTTTGGCGTCAGCATGGTGTGTCCCAGCCCTAAAAGATCCAGGATTGGAAATGTGTTATTGCATTGAAGTGCAAGAAAACACAATGAAAAATTCAATTATTTATTGGAATAGACAGATTCAGGACTCCAAAAACGTGAACTTGATATTCAGAAACATTCAGAATGTGACAAATATTGATGGTGAAAGGCCTAAAACTCTCAAGGTGCACCACTTAGTATTCTATTCCATGTTTAAAAATAGTAGTGAGTAGTGTCCAAATTCCAAAAAGAAATGGTACTCACATTTAACTGGGGAAAAACAAAGTTGATTTGTTGTACTGTTCATCTGTTTATTTATGTAATGTAGGGGTCTTCAATGATGGATGACAAAATAACTTTATAAAGTTCATAATTTAAAAAATTTAAGCACATATTTCTTGATTTAGCCTCATAAACCGGCACGACATATTCCTGATGTCAAGCCCCTAGAAATCAAGCGGCCTGATCACGTCATGTGGCTAACCAGGCACTGCTGTTTTTTTTTTTTTCCTGTAGCATTAAAGCCTTCGTGGCCAGGGGTAATATTTTAACACCATGACTCTTTCCCCCGACATATACACACACACTCGCAATCATAGTGCGGAAAAAGCAGCCCCACGCGGCGTGCATGTATATGTGTGTGCGAGAGAAAAACAGTGCTGCCGCTGAACAATCAGCAGTCCTCCGCGTGTCTCTCTCTCTGGGCGGCGTCATGGCAACGGAACAGCTTCAATTAGAGGAGAAGAAAGCGTTTCCCCTCGGCATGGCATTGGAGAGAGAGCCGAGTGTCAACGAGCACGGAAAGGGAGGGAGAGCGCCTGTGTGTGTGCGTGTGTGTCTGTGTGTGTGAAAAGATTGCGAGCAGGAGGGAGGCAGAGAAAACGAGCACCGGGGAGACGTGTGTGAGGCTGAGATTGCGAGAGGGAAAAGGAGCGTGTCTGAGTGCGTATGTGTGTATGTGTGTGCGCACAGGCTACAGATTGCAAGGAAGCAAGCCAGAGAGACAAAGCAAGCGAGTGAGATTGAGAGGGAGGGGAAAGTGTGTGTGTGTGTGTGTGCCGGAGCAGCCAGAGACAGACAGTGTTTTGCCTGCGTTAGCGCAGCTAATGAAAAATGAATGAACCCACGGGAGAGAAGGGGAGAGAGAGATACGGAAGGATGGAGCAGTAGTTTAGCGCTTGCACTGTTTCGGCAGAGCTGTAAGTGTTTGGAAGGGCTGGAAAGAGGTGCTGGTGTTACTCAGTGTCAAGAGGTTAAGGCCACATACGTATAAATGCAGGTGCACAGGTGTGTTGTTTCTTTGGTGGAAGCAAAGTGATTGAGTTACCTTCAAAAGCAGATGTTGTTAGCTGTGAATGTCGAGATGTTGTTAGCTGTAAACGTTGAGATTTTACTATCTTTAACTTTGGTCAGGTTTTGGATTTGAGCAATTGCTCTGACATGTCCCTAGACCTGAAAGTGAAGTCTTAGTCTGATCAAGTCATCAAGTCAGCGTTGAATCCACACAAACACCACCACAAAGTCGTTATTATGAATGGGAAACTCAACAGTTTCAGTTTTTCAGTTTCAGTCTCAACATGTCAGTGAGAAACATGGCAGAATCACTCATTTATAATGCCTCATTCACACTAGCGGCGATTTTTGTAGCCACCTGTCGCTCTGGGTGGCGACCTGCTGCAAACGGAGGTCTGTGTAGGTCTACAGCACGTAGAATACAACTGGCTTCTGAGCGAGCTGAGAGATGATGACGTGAGCTCTACTGGTGCTCCTATTGGCTGTCGCTCTTCATGTGCATAAAGTTGAAGGATTGTCAACTTTGTCACGTCGCCCACCTGGTCGCCAATGGTCTCTGTTGCTCCTGTAGACGGAGGTCGCTGAAAATCGCTGGCTCTCCGTTGAAATGAACGTTCTCTTGTCGCTTTGCCGCTGCGAGTCGCTCGTAGTGTGAATGAGGCATAATAGAGAATTATATATAGCATTAAGGCTCGTACACACCGGGACGCTTTTCGTTTGCGTTTATCGTCGGCGTTTTTCGAGACGTTTTTCAGCATTCAAGCCCAAGCGATTTTCTCTGGCGTCGAGCAGGAGAGTATGCAAAATCACTCCTTGACGTTAGATGGCGCACACGGTGGCACCAAGCATCTGACACCCGCTTGTTACACAGAAGAAGAAAAGAGGAAGTTTACACGCTTGTTGTTGCCGATCGGCAAAGCATGGATGGTTCAAGTAGCAGCTCTAGCGCTGAAGAGATGATTATTGTTCACCAGTGCAGCAAAGCAGCTCCACGTTATTATCTCCTCTGGGCATCTGCGCTCGCATTGACAGTTTTGCGCTTGAGCTCCTCCAAGGGGTGTTTACTGTAACTTCAGCAGCTCCGTACACGTGAGCAACAGTGGGAATCTGATTGGTGGAGAAGGTTTTGACGCGGGGCGTCAAAACAAAAAAACGAGCATGAGGCGTTTCTTTAAAAATGATGCTTTTACGCCTGGCGTTTTGCGCGTTGGTGTGCACAATCACATTGGCGCCCTTTATTTAGTCTCGAGGCGTCAAACGCCGACCGAAAACGCGAGCAAAAAACGTCTCGGTGTGCACAGGCCTTTATATATTCTATTTTATATATAGATCAGGGGGTGGAATAATGACCCAAAGTCAACACTTTTGGGTATTGTAACTAGGCATGTGGCGGTAAAAGATTCTGACGGTATGATAACCTTGGATAAAAATATCATGGTTTCACGGTATGACGGTATTGTGAGTACTGCTTAAAAACAAAAGCTTTTTCCCCCATGAACACGTTGTATTTTATTTTGAGAAACATTTAAAATATTTTGGAGCAGTAAACGTGTCAGGCTAAATAATTCAAGTGAATCATTGACTTCTGCTGTCTTCATTTGTTTAAAAAAAAAAAAAACGATTTCTTTACAACTTGCACCTAAAAAAACAAAAAACAAATGTAAATAAAAAATCTTACACATACCTTAGGAACAGTGTAGCAGAAAAATTTGGCGGTATGAAAACCTTGACTTGACTTGACTTGAAAACGATTATCGTCCCATGCCTAATTGTAACAAAACACAATTGTTACAAATTTTCTGCTTTTCGTTTTTTTTCTGTAAGCAGAGTAACAAACCCTGCTGAATATCTATGTAATTTATCAAAAAGTAGGTACCACACCATATAGTCTTGACAAAAATGAATTGAACGCACCTCACGTTGTTAATACAATTTGTCGACTGTTAAGTAGGAACGTCACACGAGGACATGAACACAGCATCTGACCACATGTAGACGCGTAATATCGTGACAAAAGTATTTCCAAGCAACATCTTTTTGAGTAGGTGTTTTTTCTAAAACAAATAATTATTTTTGTGAGACTTTTTTGTATTGTATTAATGTCATCTGACCTAACAAACACAACGCCTTTGGCAAATCATCTCCAGTGGCTTCAAAATCTTATCAGAAGTAGCCGGTCATCCAGTTTGTTTCTGAAGATTGTTTTAAGAATAATATAAATTTAAAAAAACAGTTGATTTTTTTTTTCAGTTTTCCCCAACCTTTGTATCACTGTGGAACGGTCAACGCTTGACAATTTTGAAGTGGGGTGGGGGTGTTTGACGGTGTACTTGGATTGCTAGGCGACCATCAACTGTTTTCTCAGAACATGACAAGCTGACAAAACATTGCTGCAACTCTGATACAAGTCGTATTTATGGTGAAAATGAAAAAGCACTGCAGTGATTGTAAGTGTTCTGTGTTTGTCTGAGATGACTCGCAGTGCGCTTGTGGCATGCTGACACAAGATATGTGCATGTCATGCGCCTCCATTGGAAATAACAAACTTGCGTGTGGAAAAGACGTGATAAGTGAACGGTCGCTATCATTTGCGATCTCAAGCAGTTGATCTTCCTCTTGCACATACATGCTGGATTCACCTGATTTGTTGAAAAATGGGTTGTGGATCCATTCCCTGGCAATTCTTGGGTCTTTCACTGGGCCATTTCCCCTTTGCTAAGAAACTTTCCAAAGACGTCTGTTTCCTAGTCATTTTGCTGCTTGTGGGTTAAAATTTGGTGCTCAAGAGACTGAGATTTAACCAAGACAATATGGTCATTTTGGGGGCGCCACGGTGGCGTAGTGAGTAGCATGTTCGCCTCACAGCAAGAAGGTCGCTGATTCGAGCCCCAGCTGGGTCAGTTGGCATTTCTGTGTGGAGTTTGCATGTTCTCCCTGTGTTCGCATGGGTTTCCTCCGGGTGCTCCGGTTTCCCCCACAAGTCCAAAGACATGTGGTATAGGTGAATTGGGTTGGCTGAATTGCCTGTAGTGTATGTGTGTAAATGAGTGTGCATAGATGTTTCCCAGAGATGGGTTGCAGCTGGAAGGGCATCCGCTGTGTAAAACATATGCTGGATAAGTTGGCGGTTCATTCTGCTGTGGCGACCCCAGATTAATAAAGGGACTAAGCCGAAAAGAAAATGAATGGTCATTTTTCAAAATAAAAGGCTGTTCAGACTCGGATAACAAATAAAACGGATATAATTAATGATTTCTTGTGCAGCCTGGTACCAATTGATCCACGGACAGGTACCGGTCTGCAGCCCGGGGGTTGTGGACCACTGTAGGTAATGCCGTTTCAATCACAGGCCCCGGATGGCTGAAAAATGTCCTCTAGAATGAACTGTTTAAGCAAATGATTCAAGGATTTAATTTCATAAAGGTCTGCAGTGAAACTTGTTGAACAAATCAATTGGATGAACTGAATACCTGATTGAATTAGTAGGTTTGAATGAATCGGTTCGATAAATTATTCATTTTGGCACACATAAAGGCAGTCATTTATTGCCAGCTTGGTGAATGTGCAATTTCGGACACCACCGCTGTGTTGCTTAAAGAACAAAACCTCTAAAAATGAATTGTTACAGCAAATGATTAAATTCACAAAGCCTAAAACGGAACGTGTCGAAATCATTTGAGTGAGTAATTCAATGATTTGCTTAAAGACACTCACTTGATTCGTTCTTGATTAAATCATTACGTTTGAATGAATTAATTTAATGAATGTTTAATTGATTCTTTCATAAGAAGACGTTTACCGCCAACTACTAGTATGCAAATTCGGATGTCTTGCTGAAGGAAAGAAAAAATCTCTAAAAAATCTATGAGCAACTGATTCACTTGTTAAGCATGTCATTTAAGTGAATAATTAGGTGACTCACTTGATTGTTCCAATAAAATATTTATAAATCGCTCATCAAGACCACCTACTGGCGTAATAATGCAACTTGCCGAAGTATTTCATACTGTTTTCAAATTAATATCTTTTTGGGAATCCACATTTGGCTTAAAATCCCATTTTATACCCAAAACATTTGATACCTTCTACACAGCAAAATAAATCAGTGTACATTTAACTCAATTTGAGTTTAACTTAACAATTCTGGGGTGTACATATGAGTTAAAATAACACTTCCTAAAGTGTGAAATTTGTACATTACTCACAGAGTTCATTTTAACACAGTAAGAGTTTATTCTTACAACGAACTGGAGTGTGTGTTATCCTTCAAAGTGTTAATATATTACCTTTTTTCCTATATTATCAATTGGTGTGTGTGACAGATTACAGTGATCAAATATGTTGAAACTAGTTTTAATTTATTAAATGTTCATTAATCTTTCAATACATTAAACTCTTTGCATTTTAAAATGCAACAAGACATGTTTTAAGTTTAAGTAAAACATACTGGTTTGATCACTATTTGTCCAAAAGAACCGGTTCGAGTAAAAAAACTGAACTTTCCATCAGTGGGAAATACACTGCATATTGGGTTAAAAGTTACACACTGAGAAAAAACTACGCTCTTTCACACTCGTGGATTAAAATGTACACCGGTTTTAACACTGAACAACACCAAAAAAAGTCACTCTGTATATTTAACACTGGAATTTTTGCTGTGTACGGTTTAAAAAATGAGCTTTTCTGAGTCACTGATGAATCACAGACACGCATACAAACATGCTCAAATCAAACCTATGCCCTGCACACTTGCGCTTTTGGATCTGCCACACATTTTGCCCTTTAAATCCTCTTTAAGACACACACGCTTCCATGCATGCTTTGCCATCCGATCTCTCTCGCATGCACACGTGCGCTCTCTCCCATTCGTCTTTGTCACCTTTCTCTGACCTTTGCCGCCAACCGGGGGGGAAATCCACCCGCTGGCTCGCAAACTAGCACCTGCTACAGACAGAGCTCAGTCGGAGAAACGGGAGACGGAGAGGGATGACTGACAGGGACTTCATGAGTTAGAGGGCCCCTGTCTCAGCGCAGCTGCGGAGAGATTGAGCCTGATAAAGATAGATAGAAGGCGCGATTCTGTCTCAGCGTCTCAAAGGCATTCCTCTGGAGCGTTGGCAGTGGTTCTGATATTCCCCACTGCAGCTCTGGTATTTGAGGGTCTGCGTGCGGAGACTGATAGCTGAGCGTTGCTATTTTTGACGTGCTGGTGTCGACACGTCGACGCCACCCCACCAACGGCAGCAGCGCCCACAGCTGGGTACGGTTTTCGCTCGCACACTGACAGCGTGTCTTACACTGCAAGCTAGCGATGCCACAAACAAAAGGCTCTAGTCAAGGTGTGTTCACACTGACAGCAATTAAATCACTGGAGGTCGCCAAGTCGCTGTCTTGTTAGTAGGTGCTCTTACTCAACTCTCTGACAGGACTGTTTTTCAGTGCTATTGGTGGTTGCTGGGTTGTGTTTGGAAAAAGCAGATGCATTGTTAATTGTTGCATATTTTACATCAGATCAGGAATCCACATTTAATATTTGTTGAATTTCTGAGCGTCGTTCAATGTGTCTACAATACATCAAAGCTTAAATGGTCCAGTTAAGCCTGGTTTATACTCGACGCGTCCGCTAGTTCGCTTGAGTGCGCGCGGCAAATATGACGTCATCGCGGAGTTTCCGGATGTTCGCTTTGGGTGCGCGCGACATGGTTGCGCCTGGAGGAGCGCATGGGATTTTTTGAGACTCGAGCGCAGAGCGCGCGCCGTGCCGCGTCTGAGTTGAGTTGTATATGAATCACTTTGAAGAGATTTTGTCTGAAACAGGTACGAATGTAAAGATATCTTCATGATCAGTGATCATAGAGATAACCAGGTGATCAATAATTCTTGGCTAGAAATTGCAACAGCAGTGAGAAAGGAGGAAAGTTTTTGTTAAAAGGTTTGGAAAAATCTGAGGGATGAGTTTATTAAAGCCAAAAGAGGACAATGGAGACCCAGCTACACAATTACAGAATATGTTTTTCCACCAGTCATAGGTTTAACACTGATGTATGTATTACAATTGAATTTAAAACAATTTAATAGTAACAAAACTATAATGAAGTAACGAATTATTTCTTTGATAACTGGACAGGAATATTTGAACCTATCAGTTTACAACATGATGCCGTTTTTCTAGGCTTTATAGTGATAATGGTCAGGAATGTTGGATTATTATTGCCTTTTCAGCATGAGAAGAGGACAGAAACTAACCAGACAGTTATGTGTGAATTGTGGAGCGGGCTAAATATAAAAAAAACAAAAAACATTGTATTCTTTAGTAAGTGTACTTTTGCTTTTCAAAAAGTACGAAGTTGTACCTAAAAGCTCCATATTAATATCTCAAGGGTACATATTAGTACCTTTATTCATTTTGTTTTCGGCTTAGTCCCTTTATTAATCTGGGGTCGCCACAGCAGAAAGAACCACCAACTTATCCAGCACATGTTTTACGCAGCGGATGTCCTTCCAGCTGCAACCCATCTCTGGGAAACATATTGGTACCTTAAAAAATTTAAGAGGAACACTTTTGTACTTTTTACATATTAGTACCTAAAAAGTACAAAAGTGTTAAATTTTTTAGGCACTAATATATATACTTTTGAGGTACCTAAAAGTACAAATGTATATCTTTTGAAAAGGTACCACCCCAGTGACAGCTCAGATTTAATTTTTTTTTCGCTCCGGAATGGCATTGTCTGATGTCAGCATGCTGGTTTGGGGCAGAATATCCTCAACCACTCCTCTCTGACTGAGCGCTAAAATAAAACTCTGCCCTCTATTCAGTGTTCTCTTTCAGCTGGAAATATGTCACATTACCGAAATAAAGACGATGGGAATGTAATAAAAAACTGGGATGTGCTACTTTTAGCACTTTATCACGTCATTTGTTTGCAGCATATAGAATAAACTAAACCTCCTACGGGAGATAACAGGCAATGTAGCTCTGTCAATTTATACTAAACAGGCGTATAAATATGCATCCTTTTCCCTGGCGGCTGGGTAGTGTGTCCTCTGGACTTGATCACAACAGTCTAAAAGAAAGCCAAATCTCTTTCTCTCCCGCTTTCGCTCCTCTGTTGTAAATGCCAGGGGCTCCAATCACGGACCCCCCGTTGAGCTCTTTGGCTTTGACTGACACAACATTCGGAAACACACTGGGATTTGAGTGTGTGTGTGTGTTTGCGTGTTTCCCTAAGTAGCATTGCTCCCTCCACCCACATCTGATCTCCCCCGCTTCTCTCTCTCCCTCTATCCGGTTCTAATCTGTGTCTAGTTTCTCTCACCCACGATCTTTCGCTCCCTAAAGACCGCATCCACTCAGCGTGAGAGAATTTCACTCTCTCACAGTTTATACTGTAAGCTACAGCTGTATTTATTGTTCTTTTGTTGGCTAACTAGACCAGACGGGTGTGTAACTGTGACGCTTTACGGATTGGGGAAGGACTAACTAGATCAATCTGTCTGTCTTTCACATATCTGTCAGGAATCAGGTTGGGTGCCGAAAAGACCAGTACGTAATGGACCGAATCCATATGCAGATTCCAGTGTCTCTTTTCACTGCCACTCAAACGCCTGAGCTGTCAATTGCAATTAGAGGCATGGGAAATAGAGGATAGTAAACGGTCTTCTTTATATTAAAAAATCAATGGGCTACATTTGAAATCCGTAGCCTGTAAGTAACTGTTATTCGAAATTGTAATTATTGTTAAACCTGCTTATCGAACGCCTGATTTTTGATGATTTTTCCAATTACGAATGCCATGAATGAGCAGCCTGCACATGTTTTGAATCGTTTTTGCAGTACATAGTTTGTCCACAAGACTGAAAAAATGGAAATAAATGGAGAAATGCTACAACAGCACCACTAAAAACAGCGATTAGCATAGACGCAATGAGTCAACATTTGCATACATGGAGGGGATAAAGAATATCAGCTATTTTACGTAAAATGAGAATATCTCTCAACTTTTTTTGTGAAAAAGCACAAACTTGCCAATTTATTGCATGATATACTGGCTTAAAAGGTTTGATGTAGGTTTATAACTATGCTGTTGAAATGTTATTTTAATACTGACGTACTGTGTGTATTCCACTGGTTTAAACTCCTCATAATTTATATTTTTGTATATATATATTTTTTTAATACTAAGAAAACCATTCCAGTCGGTGCCAATAGCCTACTGGTGAAGTGTGTCAACATATAGCCAAGTCCCTTTAAGGCAAGTCATTTCACTCAACGGCCATCTTTGAAATGCCACTCGGGCAGTATGCTCGGGCATTCTGTCTGAATGGGGAAACATTAATTTCTTCAACTGTTTACCACACTTACTATTACATCACATATTTGGAACCACCAATAAAATAAACAATGACTGTTTTATAAACGTCTGAATCAAACAAAATCTGCATTGTTTTTTCAGGTTGCTGAGCTAATGTGCATGCGCACTCAAAAAGTACAAGATCACGACACCAACCTCATTTATGGCCGTTCTGCACATTGTCATCCTCTGGATAATGCTTCATCTGAAGTAATCTACAACTTGATCTTGATGGTGATATTTATGGCCAGATATTTAGCATGCCAAATATCTCACGGGTGTCGTCAACTCATCGCTGATTCTCTCAGATCGCGTCTTTGATAGTTCACACTGTGTGATTGTTGCTCACGTGAACGAGCACCGATTTGCCTGTGATTTTAGGCATTTGTCGGCGATTTTTAAAATTTTTTCTTATCAGTAAAGTCAAATAAGTGCCTTTTTTTTTTTTTTTTTTTTTTAATGAAGTCATGCCCTAACCCCACCCCTAAATCTAGTGTCACTGGGGGTGTGGCCAAATCATATTAAAGGTCCCATGAAATTAAAGTTTTTTTTAGATATCAGTATTATTATTTTTTAAGATATCTATAGTGTCTATAAGATATCTATCTCCAGTGTGCTCCAAAACAGTGACAAAATTCGTGTTAAGAAGATATAAAACAGATATTAACATGTACAGCTTGCAGTTTGTCACTTCCGTCGAAATAAATCAACGTTTTTATTCATGTCACCTTATTGACCTTATTCTCCGCGTATGAGCGGGCGCAGCCATTTGAGTCTTTTTGTCTCAAGACTTCCTGTCTCATTCACTTCCATTCATTTTTAGATATTAAAAACAGCTCGTTACGCTGCTTGATGTTGCAAACTGATGTTTTCTTATCATATTATTCTATTTTGTCTGTGTAGTCATGTTTGTAGAGCGAATATTTTGACCGTTTTCTGCCGTTTATTATTTCTAGTCACTTTTCCCATAGGTGACTGAATCAGAAGTTCTAAAACAATCACAAAAACGAGCGCACTTCAGCATTGAAGAATAACCTCACACCTCACAAATGAAGAAATTTGACCTGATACTTAGTCTGCTGAAGGTTGCTTTTAAAAAGACGAAATTCCCCTCACTGTGTATTAAAACACGGCCAACTTTCCCACTATGTAAATATTGGTATGCCTCGGTACTTTTATAATTCTTCATAAATGCTCCATCTACTCTTTGTGACAGGACAAAGTAATTTAAATATCCTCATAAGTTACCTCAGGCTCATATCGTCTACCCACATTAACAGTAACGATGGATAGGGCAATACGAGACCAACCGATTGTTGCAGGGAGGTTTCACCGCACTCCCAGATCAAAACATTCACTGAACTAGCATTATATGCCATATTTCTAAAGTTACAGCTAACTAAACACTATGTAATGACTTTCCGAAAACGTCATCTGATGTACTGTGTCAGCGTACCGGAAGTTCGATGACAAAATGCGGAAGAGCGAAGTATTAAAAGTGGGCGGAGCGGAATAAGGTCAATACTTCAGTTTCTCATTAAATCCTGACCAATCAAATACTCTCTAATAACTAACATGCCCCGCCCCTTTCTCGTTTGCTTTGCATTTAATGTTCTTGATCTCAACCACTCTCACTGGCAGTGCAGTGAACAACACTGGCTGCTTCCCAAAAAGGGGAGGAGCTACACTATGCCCAGCCCTCTATTTGTGCTTCGGTTGAGATTACGTCCAACATCGAGTAAAAATGCACATTTCAAAGCACTTCACGGGACCTTTAAAGCATTCGAAATGATACAAATAACAAAATAGTGTAGATTACTTAAAAAAATAAATAAATAAATAAATAACTGAAATGATACCCAACTTTAATCAGGAATAAATTAAAATAAAAAGGTATTCTCGGCTCAGTTATGAATGATGAAATAAATCTAGGTTATGCAGGTTAGTGTCGTTAGTCTTAATCATTTGCTCGCTAAAGCTTCCCTTGAACTACCAACCTCAGAAGCGCACACACATACACAGCCAACACTGCTCAGCGGAGCGACTGATTTTTCACACAGGCAGTGAGTTGTGAAAACAGATAGAGGGAGAGAGAGAGAGAGAGAGACGAGCAGAAGAGAGAAAAAGCAGGCAGGACACAGCGCTCCGCTCAGCCAGCGAGGCTCCGCCGCTCTGCGTGAGTGTGTGACTGTCTCATGTGGGCCCTTCAGTCCTCGAGGCGTTTTGTTCCCCCTCCCTGCGCCGGCCCCCAGCCCTGCTAATCCTTTTGAGACACACACACGCACACACATTTCCCAAGGCTCCAAGGCGCTCTACGCTGCCGCTTATCTCCGCACTCCACCGAGCTACGCTACACACACACACAGGCACACACAACAGATCTCAGCTTTGGCTCTGACATCTAACACGTCTACACTGCAAATATGCGACGTGACGAAACTAGAATGCTCCTTATAAAACGTTGATTTTGCTTTTGTTCGCTATAACATGAGCACTCTGGTTCCTGCCTCTTTGGGCATTTGCTGTGATTTTTCCCAGTCTTTTGGTGGTGTCGTGCTAGTATCTTTGCTAGCGATGTAGACAGCTTTGTTGATGACTGGAGAGTTCCAGTTGTTTCAGGTTTGTTCAACTGTAAAATTATCCAGTTTTAGTTTGAGCTTTCTAATTTTGTCTGTAGATTGGTGGCATTATAGTTTTGTATAATATGTATTTGCCATGGCGTTGACGCATTGGGTAGCACGATTGCCTCACAGCAAGAAGGTCGCTGGTTTGAGCCTCGGCTGGGTCAGTTGGCATTTCTGTGTGGAGTTTGCATGTTCTCCCTGTGTTCGCATGGGTATCCTTCAGGTGCTCCGGTTTCCCCCACAGTCCATACACTGGGATACACTGATTTCCATGTTTTTTTCCAGCAGAAAAGCCAAAGCTTGCTATTCATGTGCACACACTCAATATTCTGCTTGGTTATCACTAGGGCCAGATGGAATCTGCGGACATTTTTTGCTATTTCTGCGGAGAATTTTGTTAAAAATCTGCAGATTTATGCGGAATGATTTTGGGAGTATCATAACTAAAACCTTAATATATGAAATAAAAAGTAATACCTTTTAAACTTTAACGTTAACAATGCGAATCCATCTAGATCCACTTTATTTGGTAAACAAAGCAAGTCTTTCATATAAAATCTTTACTAAAAGACAGAAAATTGTACTTTACAAACTTCAATTGTAAATAAATAACATGAATGTTTTCACATTAGTCAAAATTATTACAGAAATTAATTTGAAAACTGAATAAATATAAATTTACACCAGTAAATACACTGAATCAATGATGGGCTAAAACTCTGCGGAATTCTGCGTGCGCAGATTCCGTGTGGCCCTAGTTATCACCAACTTGACTGCTCACAATATACACGTGAAATCAACATCCCCTTCTTCTTTCTCTTATTTTTGTGGCATATTTGCATTTACGCCAGCTATTAGAAAGGATTGTGAAGCTTGGATGGAAAGGAAGAAATTAAGCACCACCACAATCTTTTTTTTCTTCTTCTCTTAAATCAGATTTGTATCTGGCAAATTTGAGCAGAATATCATGTAATTGTTTGTGTGTGTTCTGGAATATGTCCTTGAATATCGTGAACCCTTGAAATGTGTGTGTCTGTTTTTGTTTTCGCTTATGTACAGTGAGTTCAAATCAGTCGGTTTGTAGCTCTGATTTAACTGTGTGATTCCCAAAATGTCTGAACACCTGACTGCTGATTGGGAGAGGTTAATTAATTACCATCGCATGAACAAGCATAACAAATGTTCGCATGAAAAAAATGAAATTCGGCCCAAAAATTCTAAATTCTGTTCAACAATCAGACCAAAATGTCGGAAGTGTAAGCTCAGACTGATGAAAGTATTCTACTTTTTTTTCATATCTCAAAACTTTGGTGATTATAACGCAAGAGTTCTGGTTTTGTCACATTGTATGCTTGCATAAATTTCCTCTTTGTTGCTTCACTTAGTTCGGATGTAGCATAGACAGATGATTGCAACATAAACATCCTAATTTTGTTGTCTTTCATCTCTTGCATTATTAACCCTCTATTAACTGGCATTGTAACTACCTGCTTGATGTTTGTCCATAGGTTGTCTTTTAAACAAAATACTCTAAATTTGGGTATCACTTTATTTTGATGGTCCCTTTAACGCAGGGCTGTCTAAACTCGGTCCTGGAGGGCCGGTGTCCTGGAGTGTTTAGCTCCAACCCTAATCGAACACATCTAAACCAGCTAACCAAGATCTTACTAGATATATTAGAAACGTCCTGGCAGGTGTGTTGAAGCAAGTTGGAGCTAAACTCAGCCGGACACCGGCCCTCCAGGACTGAATTTGGACACCTAAATTGAATTGAATTTACGTGACAAATAATTCTCATTACATTATAAGTAGAGTGTTAGGTTGGGGTCAGTGTTAGTGTAAGTTGACATGTACCTGCAAAGTGTCTTAAGCCTGACTCACACTATGTACAGTTCCCTTTAACCGGGCCAAAGCACGCTTGTCCCCTCTTCCGTCTCCCCCGACGGCCCGCACTTTCATTGCATTCGGGCCTGAGCACGCTTTTGTCATTGATGATGCGCTGTTCAGTGTAAGAGAAGCGCTCTCGAAGATTTCAGTGGAGATTTCTTTATATCATTATATGGTTTTAGTGGTTTGATATGCAGTGACACACAGTCAAATATTCCGCCGAACAGATCAGCCACTGCTGACGCTCATAAACAATCATGACGTCCTCGTGCTGCAGGAATTAGAAGGTTTACTAAAGGCGCAGCTGTCGTGCAGTGAGGGGTTTGCGTCTTTAATAATCTACGACAGTTTGCGTTCATTAAACAGTAAGAATGATTAATAAATCCATATCAAACAGTCCCCAAAAGTCACGTCTCCTCTTCAGTTTCGGGCTCAGGCGCGCTTTGCACTCTCACTACAAGCGTACCGTGCCAAAGCCCAAGTGAACCACGCTCGGGCACACCTCTTCCAACCGGGCCATAGTCGGCCAACTGTACCATGGCTGAGCCCGATTCAGCGCACTCACACTTCTAAAATTATCCGGGAAATGGGCCTGAGCACGGTTCGGATAGCATAGTGTGAGTACGCCCGTAGTGTAAGTACCTGCAAAGTGTCTTATAGTCAGCTAAATGTCTGTTGAAGGAGCAGTATCAGCAGATATTAAGCAGACAGTCTACTGATACTCAAATGAGAATTCATCGGCATGTAGTTGCAATGCAACTTTTAGTCAACAAAATGTGCAATAGGGACCATCAAAATAAAGTCTTACCCAAATTTGCTGTCATGGAAACAATTTAAGCAAAGAAAATGGTCAAAAAAGTGCAAGAGGAAGGGTTAACATGTTTGGTCATGTTCCTCGCTCGCCTCTCTTGCAACACTGTTTCATTTCAATCACACCACACGGCTTTGTGCGCTTGCAGCGTAGACTGCTTCATCGATTAAATTGGCATTGCTGTAGTGTCGTGGCATCACGCCTGTCTCCGTGCTCTGCTCCACGCTGTAATTTAACAGCTTTAACAATTTGCGAGGGATCGTTTCATTCCCGTATGATCAATATTTCATAATTCCGTAACTCAAGACGCTTTTAGGAGCTTCACATTTCTACCCGAGTGTTCGTAGAGGGGTCAGCCAGGATGCAGATGTCTCGCATTTATGACATTTATGGCTTTTGGAGACAGAACGTCATCCCTTTGAACACATGCGAAAAATGAGAGAAGCTATATTAATCTCAACCGTAAATACAGTTCATATAAATAGATCCATCATTCATTCGTTTTGCTTAGTACTTAGTCACCACAGCAGCATGAACCGCCAGCTATTTCAGCTTATGTTTTAAGCAGCGGATGCCCTTCCAGCTGCATCCCAGTACTGGGAAACACCCATACACTCTCACATACACTACGATCAATTCAGCTTATTCAATTCACCTATAGTGCATGGCTTTGGACCATGAGGGGAAACCGGAACACCCAGAGGAAACCCACTCCAACACTGGGAGAACATGCAAACTCCACACAGAAACGTCAACTGACCCAGGCTCGAACCAGAGACCTTCTTGCCGTGACAGTGCTAAGTTTAGAGCTGTTTTGTCACTTTATTGTTAAGTGTTTCATTCGCCCATTCTTCTGTAGGCAGTCTCTGATGCAGCGTGGAAGAATTTGACCGCTAATATGGATTCTGTTCATACAAATGTCTTCCAGTCGTCTTTTTATTTTCGTTTTTCAGCATGGCCCTTCAGCCGGACTCTTGGCAGGACTGTTCGCTGTCCCATAATCCTCTTTGATGCAAGGAGTGGAGGTCAGGGCAGGGTCATGGTTGCTGCGAGAGCGAGCACATGCACGCAAACACATGCACCAGGAATTTTATTCTAGGCTGACTTCCTCAAATCGCTGCAGATTTTCCCAACAGCGCAGTCTTTCGCTCTCTCTCTCTCTCTCTTTCTCTCTGAACATCTGTGTGTGATCGGAGTCGTGCATAAATTATTCCCCAGCAGCAGCGCCATGTCTGCGTCTCTCTCTCCCTCCCCACGTGTTTTCTCTTGCGTCCTCTGACTCTTTCAGACCGCAAACTGTGCATGGTCTGTGTTAGAAAGTGATGTCTAAACAGTGAAAGACGCTGGTGTATGCTCGCTCTTGTAGACACGTACTCACCTATGCAGTGGAGAGAGGCCTGTGCCGTCGTAGAGTTTCACATCCCTTTACCGCTGCAGCTCGCACAAACGGACATCCTGTTTCCTGGAGCACACACGCGAACACACACGCGCACACACTCGCACACATACCTATTTAGTCCATTGTGAGCTTTGAGCATTCTCACTCTGTTAGCCCTTCTGTATACAGACTTTTTTCGTGTTTGTCATGTCCTCTTTTATCTGTTCCTCTTTCCAGTCCTGTTGTTTTCCAGTTATTAAAATGATCTAGCAAAAAAAGAATTATATGAAGAGAGCAGTAATGTGTAAACAAAGAATGAGACTGTAGAGATGAAAAAGAGCAGAAAGATGGACAAAGAAGGATAAAGATGCCAGAAAGAAGAAATACAAGAGACAGAAGACAATAAAATAAAATAATAATAATAGGATAAAATAAAATGCAAAATGATGAGAAAAAGATTTAAAAGACCATTAACTCACGTTTTAGTGGCTAAAACGTCTTGATTTGCAGTTTCCCCCCCCCCAAATGTTCCTCTTTGTATTTGTCTGGAAATATTGTGTTAAAAATTATGAGTTAAAAATTCATCAAAATTGATTTCTTTTGGTTTGCTTCAGGCATATTTTCAATTTGCGCAGGGTAATGGAAATGCTACTATAGTTTCCAAACGTTTTGTTCAGCCTGATCACACGAGGAAATTTAATTATTTTACGTTTTGTCAGTTTAGTGGCTAATTCGTATGAAAATCGTACTAAATTGTATGGATGAGATCATATAAATTCATACAATTTAGCCACTAAATCAAAAAGTTACAAATTGCCGTGAGATCGTTTTAGTTTTGTCTCATCTACACCCAGCAAACAATTTGGTGTTTAATAGATGTCTAATTGACATTTAAACGTTGACAGCTTGGCTAAAACAAGGCTAATCTTGGGCTGTCAGTGATAATCTTATAGACATCTAAGCCCAAAACTCGTCATCAAATAGACAGATTAGACAGACTTTGGCCCAATCCTAATTATATTTTTGTACTCCTACCCCTTCCCCTTGGCCCTTGAAACAGAGTATGAAGAGGAAGGGCTTCAAAATTTACCCATAAGAAATGGGACAGCACCTGCACACGGCATCATATGTCATCGCAATCTCTTGCTTCATATGAGATCGGCGATCTCAACTGCTGTGGTTATTCCAGTTGCGTTATTTTTTGTTATTCATCTACAGGAAATCAGTTGTCATGACAATATAATGTGGCAATAAGATCGTAACTGTACTGTGCATTTACACCGTGGCCATGTTCATCTATGTAAACACACAAAAACAACATTAACATTATAGCAGACACTGTAAAAAGCTCATTCCCAGCCACTAGACTTTTCTGACTAGGGGTTTCGAGTGTCATCGAGTGAAAGTTTGTTGCGGGACTACTATACAGGAGTTATTATTAGTGATTATAGATAGAGAAATTTAGCGGGTTTTATTTTAGCGTTTTTTTGTTGTTGTTGTTTGTTTGTTTTCTTAAGCATGACGGTAAAAAACGAATGTCGTTATGAATGTATAAAACATATGTTGTTTGTTGCAAATATTCGTAATAATGACAAAAAAATACAAATTTGTGACTTCCGTGTGCAACCATGCTGCTGTTGTAGCTGTTGTATTCTGTCAAATTTTCAAAATGGTCCTGGACGATCTCCGTTTGAAAGGGGTATCTAGCCCTTTCCCTTAGCCCTATGCCTTCGAGCTAAAGAGATTTGGTACACCTCTACCCCTTCACATGAACGCACAAAGCGAGGGGTGAGGGGAAGAACTAAGGGGTGGAATTCGAATTGGGCCTTTATATGTGTAGTAATTAGTTTCTGTCTATTTGATGACTAGTCTAGTTTTGGCCTATTCTTAGATGTCTATTAGATATTCACTGACAGCCCAAATTTAGCCCATGTTTTAGCCAAGACGACTATGTTTAAAGTCTATTAGGCATCTTTTAAAACAAAAAATGCTTGCTGGCTATTGTCTTTTTGTACCTCCTGCCTCTTGTCTAATTTCTGATCTCTTTTAGTATGACATTTGTTTCATGTTTTCCCCCATCTGTCTCTTTCTCATTCCTGTCTCATCTTTAAATTCTGGCTCAACTCTTATCATCTTTTTCCATCAGTTTCACACGTCTTCTACCATCGGTCTCACCAGTATTGCTTCTTTATGCCTACCACATCTCTGTCTCATCACCTCATTTCTTTCTCATTTTCTCAACTTTGTCTCACCACTTTATCCACGTGCTTTATCGTCTGTTTTAATCTCTCTCTTGACACATCTTGATTCATGGCTTTCCCATCTGCCTCTTTCTAATTTCGGTTTCATCTCTTTTCCGCATCTGTCTAAACTTTGTTTGCCTCTTTTTCCACCAGCTTAACATCTTTCTTACATTTTGTCTCCTCTCACACTCTTAGAAATATAGACTTCACTGATGCCTTAGAAGAACCATTTTAGGTTCCTCAAAGAACCATTGAGTGTACAGTACTTTGAAAAACAATCTAAAAACTTGAGGAACTTCTTCTTTTATGGAATGAGAAGGTTCCATGTATGTGAAAGGATTAAAGCTTTATTAAGAGTGCATGTCTTTTTCCTCCTTGACTCTTTTATTGCATCTTTATCCCCTCATTAGCTACGTTTTCATCCACCTATTTTTTATGCGCATTTTGGATATAGCATACCTTTTGAAATAGCATATGTGCATAACTGAATAGGGTAAACTTTTTATTCGGTAGGATTTATATAAACTACGATACAAACACTTTTACCGAACAAATTCCGGTAGGCGCATTAAAGTCATGTGATTTTTGTGGTTTTACACTGTAAAACATTTGCAATGTTGTTTTTGGTCATTCTAAAACACCTTAACTGTTTCAGTATTACTGTTATTATATTATAAATGACCTCCAGAATTGTCAAGAGTATCTGTGCTCCTCGTCTGACGCCTTCAAAATCCACCACACGTTCATTGCATGTCGGCATACTGTCTTCTGAAGTGCAAGTCATTTATTAAATAAAGAAAAAATTCTCACAGCTTCTCCTACCAAAGCAAATTCCAGTTTTACTGTTGATATTTGGTGCCAGTTAATCAGGAAGTGATGGTTTTGTTGTCTTGGACTACTTGGATGGAAATGTTGCTTTATTCGCATGTCTTATATGTGATATTCCAGTTCGCGTCTTTGGATGGAAACATAGCTGTTGGCTCTCCTTTTTGTATGCCCTCTATCTCCTGTCTTTCATTTTCTTTCCCAGTACTGTCCCAGCAAGCACAGGATGTCAACATGATATCAGATTGACGTTGTACCTCAGTTTCGTGGTTTGTTGCATTTTGTTTGGAAATAAAAATCAGGTTGACGTCAGAAACTAATGTCTGGCCGACGTCAATATTCCATGTCGGACTGATGTTGTATTTTAGTTACTTTCCAGCGCAACCTAAAAACAACCAAATATCAGCATGTATTGATGTTATAGCTTGACATTGTGTGGACGTTACCAATATGACGTCTGTCAGACTTTGGAATTTGGGTTGTCATATCTGATGGATAAATGTCAGTGTTTGACGCTGGTTTAAGATGCTTGCTCAACGTTGGATTTTGGTCACTTTCCAACACAACCTAAAATCAACAAAATCTCAACGTCGTTATAGGACGTCAAAATAACATGATCCTTAGATGCTGGTGACCTAAATTTAACCTAATATTAACATCTGATGACATTGTGTGTCTGCTTGGGTCTCACGTCTGTGCTATTGAACCATCAAATGACTTCATCTTGATTATCGTAGCTGTCTTTTTCATTCATTCCGCGACTATTTATTCTCGGTTTAAAGGCCTGTGCACAATAAAACCTAGTCTCGGGCTTGTTTTTTTGATGAATCGCATCAAAAACTGTTCCACCAATGAGATTGGCGCTTTTGTTCACGCGCCCGGAGCTACAGTAAACATGACTTGGTGGTGCTCAAACATAAAGCACTCTAGGTGAGAACACTTTCACTTTTATTCCTAATGAAGAAGATGAGGCAGGATGAATGTACCGCTATTTAATTGATGTCTAAATGCAAAAAGCTGTATGATAAATGCAACAGCGGCTACAAAACTGTCAGCAGGGGGGAGTTATTATGGAGAGTAATTGCAGATCAATAGATTCTATGGTGTCTACTCATCGCCAGTGAAAATCATTTGGGTATGAATGGCAACATAAGTGTGAGGAAAAAAAAAATCACATTAAAAGTTGGGTTGACTTTTTTCTACTCTTTCCACCATTGTCTCTCATTTTTTTACTTTTGTGTTTATTTTTTGTCTTTATCCTCAGTCTCATCTGTATTGTCTCAATTTCTCTTCCTTATTTTTTTCCTCTTACTTGAAATTATTCTTTCTTTTACACTGATCATTGTTTCCCTTCCATTTCAAGAGTTCACACTTGATATTGCTTGATATTAATAGCAGGTTTGGCATGCTGTCCCGGGAGAGAACCCTAAGCTCGGAGATAATTGAGCCCGGTCAATGAGCATGTGAGGGGGTACAAGATCAAGTAGTTCTCGAGAGCTCCCCCTAGTAAAGGAGGAAAGGTGGAGATGGGGTGGATGGGGGGGATTCTCCAAAAAGCAAAGATGAGGGAGTAATGTTATTCGGGCTATTTATAGTGAGTTTGGAATGATCTGATTGGCTGACTAATGATTACAGACGAGAAGCAGCTGTGATCAATCACATCACATGCTCCTCTCAAAATTAGTTTGTGAAACTTCACTTAGGCTGCGTCCGAAACCGCCTGCTACTCAGTAGGTACTGCATCTGAATTTAAACATACTGCTCGGCCGTTAGAAAAGTACGTTCTATACAGTATGAATGTGAGAAGTATGAATGGATTTCGGAAAGACTACATCCGCCATTTTGTCACGGTCATGTGACCTACATGCGTCAGTTGCGTCGCCTCTCGCGGGGCATCGTGCATGGGATGCGCACTTCAGAATCTCGCCGGAAGTAAGTCATCCAGGTACTTCTCGCATACTGATTTTCGAATTCTATGAATTCGGACATACTACTCAGCTCGCATACTGATTTTGGCGTACTGTATAGTATGGAAGTATGCGGTTTCGGACGCAGCCAGAGTCTTGTTCTCAGTATTATCTCTTATTCTTATCCTTACCTTTACTCCATCTCATGACATTCTCTGTCTTTATGTCATTGATTTCTCATTATTATTATCTTATTAATTGTCTTCCTAATCTGTATCTTTATCACATGCCTTGATGGGAACTTTATTGTGCAGTATAGTTTTTAATCAACCTCTAGAAAATATCGCTTAAGCAATTTCCCAAATCTGTAATGGAAACAAAGCTGGTTCTGGAATGAGAGAAGAGCAAATGAGAAAGTATAGACCGAGGAGGAAAAAAAAGAGAATGAGTTGAGATGAGAAATGAATGAGCGAGAGACAGACGGGAAGACATGAAACTAAGATCAAAATTTGACTGAAATCTTGACACAAAGAAATCATGAGACCGATAAAGATGTAGGAAACTGATAACGTTACAGAGGAGATCGAGACATTATTTAAAGAGAAACCGATGAAAACAGAAATGAGACTGAAACATGAGTTCCAAACTGGCATTAAAACAAGTGATGGAAAGACACCAGCCGTCAGGTGTCGAAGAAGCAACGGACGAGTAGACACCTCTGCAGTATTTAGCAGAGACTGTGTGTGTGTGCGTCTGTGACAGCTTTTTGCATGACTAATGTGCCAGCGAGAGCCTGAGTCTGCGTTTACTGCCGCCCAGAGCTGCCCAAGACCAACAGCGCCGCCCGGCCAATGAATATTTAAAGCCTGTGTGTGTGTGGGGCTAGGATCATTTATTAATGCCGGCGGAGGGAGAGAGATGAATAGATTGGCTGTGTACACAGAGCCAGGGCCAGGACGAGGTGAATGGCAGAGCAGTGTGTGTATGTGTGTGTGTGTGTGTGTGTGTGTGTGTGTGTGTCACCCAGCGCTGTCTTCTGTTTGGTCTGAGGGACTGAAGCCCTGCGTCTATTTATAGATCCATTATACATCCATTATTAATCTCTCCATCCAGCCCTGATGAAAAGAGAACCATCACCCGAGCAACCGGACCACAAATGCATACGCTACACACACACTCATACAAAAGCACAGGCTAATCGCAGTGTGTGTGGGTCACAATATGTGTGCAGATGTTAATTTTCTGTTTACATACACAGACTTGATTTGAACAACAGAAACTTGAATGCTTTTTGAGGACTGCTTAGTGAAGTTTATTTATAAACTAATTTCGAGAGGATCGTGTTCTTATGATTGCTTGCGGCTGCATTATCCAATTTATGATTCACCAATCAGATGATTCCTACGCCACTATAAATACCCTAAGTTCCATATCAGAGCCATCTTCATTTTGAACAATCCCCCCTTCCACCCCAACTCCTCCTCTTTTTCTAGATGGGTGGCATGGTGGCCCAGTGGTTAGCACTGTTCTAGTCCTGACCATGCCAGCCGATGTTTCGGTGTTTACACGTTCTCCCCGTGCTGACGTGGGTTTCCTCCCACCGTCCAAAATCATGCAACTTAAGTTAATTGACTAATCCAAATCAGCTTCATAGACATGCTCCTAGTAAGTAGTTATCTCTTAAGAGCAATCACTATCTGTTCGTAAGCTACTACAGCAGGTCAGTTTTTGAGAGCTACCTGAGCTCAAACTCCCCACTCGCCTTGCATGTGGTAGGGAGCCCCGGGCTCGAGGATCTTATGAGCTCAGGGCTTTCTCCCGGGACAGCATGCCAAACAAGCTTTATAATCAATCACCAGCTAAGTGTGAACTCTTGAAAAATATGCAGATAAAACGCCCTTAAGTTACCGTTTGGTCACTAGCAAATTATGCTGATTTTTCGATTTAACAACACTTAAAATTTGTTGTGAGAACTGTTTTAACTCAGAAAAATGCTTAGAAAATTTCACATTTAAAAAGAAAAACATTTTAATGGGGTATATGCACACAGACTTTAGAATCGTCATCCCATACAAAATCGCCGCATTTTAAGATCTGATTTCTTTTTAAAAAATAGGGATCAGACCAAACAAGAAGCACTGCATTACATTTAATTTTTCTGCGCCATGTCTTTAAAATATGGAAATGAAATTTACCCTAGAGAGCTCAACAATAAGGACTGCCCGATGGCCCGGGGCCAGCATGAGAGATGCCTGGGACAGTAGACAGGATCTTTACGGGCCCGGCCTTATTACTAATGTTTAATTTTTTTGCAACTATTTGTCAATTGCGTGCAAATACAGTCTTAGAATGGACAAACAGTTTTTGTCATGAACACCATATTGCGTTTCAGTTCTTCTTATCTGATTGGATGCTTTGAGCATGTTAGTTTTTCCATAACCTGGTAACAACCAGTCTTGAACATCTTGAAGCAGATACTTACGTTGGTACAACACAACGAAAAAAAATAATAGTTAATATAAATAATTATTTAAAATTTATTTAAATAATTTTTAACTTCCATAATGCCCTTTTTGTCTGCATAACACTTTAAGTTTTGCTCATTATATATTTATTAACATTTTAAAAATATATAAATTCTAGATTCACAGATATTATTTTTGACACATTATTACAAATATGTGGCTAAGAAATAGCTATTAACTTTTTTTTTTTGGTGGGGCCAGTGAAAATTTTGGCGGGGCAAGTAAAAATCTGAACCACTGGCCCGATTGGGCCATTACAAAAAATCCTTACTGTTGAACCCTGCCCTAGAATTTTCAATAGAATTTCTGTGCTAGCCTGCTGCTAATGACCGCACCTGCGTTTAAACGGTCTTTCATCTCTTTTAGCACTTTAACAACCAGGTGGATGCTTAAGTCTACTTAACTGATTATATTTGAATTGCATAACAATGTTGATGCTGTAAAAGGAACTTTATGAAATTGAAAATAGTCATTTAAAGCTCTAACCGGAAGTTCATCATTGGCTGAAAAACACTAGCTGTGCATATAGCCTATTAACTCTTTATTACACACGAAATGCAGGAAAACACGAGGGCGGACACTAACCTTTTCAGTTTTTGTATTTTAATGTTGTAATTAATTATTTTCAATTGTTAGCTATAAAATTGTCTTTTTAATTTAGTTTAAAAGTATATTTTCTTAATTTAATGTGATTTATTTTACAGTAGAGTTTAACGTTAAGATAAATGCAATGATTGTCAATAAGGAAAAATATTTTGTAAAATTAGTATGTGATTACAGAATCAGAATCTTTTGTCATTGTGCAAAATACCGCGATATGTACTTTTGGCCTTCCCTTCAGTGCGGTCTTAATTAAAACAACAACAATAATAACAAGAAGAGATTCAAAAAGTAAAAAGGCAACAATGATTATAAAAAAAATAATAAAACAATGTTAGAAGTGTGTAGAAAGTGGCAAGTGCATCTTTTAGCAGCTTTCAAGTTGAAAAGTGAGTAAAATATTGGCCGGAAAGGCATACAATTAATGTCTGTGTGTAGAAGGTGAATTTATTTCTAGCAGCTTTTGGTGAAGGATTAAATTTTTTTCAATGAGAGTGATTAGTTTGTTTGATTTCTGCCTGCACCTTAATCAAACATCTTGGAAATCTGAAACAGTCTTTTCTAAATGCTTCCAGAACTCTTAATATCAGCATTTTTGCACTTTTGAACTCTTGGAAAAGTGTTTGTATCTTGGGTGGGATCACATGGATCAATACATCACATTTAAATCCAAAGACTTTATTCCCTCTGTGACTATAAGATTTCCACATTTTCATTTGACACATTTTTACAAACAAATTTCAGTTTGTTTTTTGACCTGAGAATGGAGTGAATCCTGTAAGTGAGTTAGAGCCTCAGTGAGTACAAAACTTACACTCATCAGTTACTTTATTAGGTACACTTGTCCAACTGCTTGTTAACGCAAATTCCTAATCAGCCAATCATATGGCAGCAACTCAATGCATTTAGAGATGTAGACATGGTCAAGACGATCTGCTGCAGTTCAAACCGAGCATCAGAAAGGTGATTTAAATGACTTTGAACATGGCATGGTTGTTGGTACCAGACATCTTTTGTCTGGACCTAAAATTAATTCAGAATGGTCAGAAAAAGAGAAAATATGCAGTGAGCGGCAGTTCTGAGAGCACAAATGCCTTGTTGATGCCAAAGGTCAGAGGAGAATGGCAAGACTAGTTCGAGCTGATAGAAAGGCAACAGTAACTCAAATAACCTCTCGTTACAACTGAAGTATGCACAAGAGCATCTCTGAATGCACAACTTGTCAAACCTTGAGGCAGATAGGCTACAGCAGCAGAAGACCACCATATTTCCAGTACCTTGTTGAATTCATGCCACGGATGATTAAGGCAGTTCTGAAGACAAAAGGGGGTCCAACCCAGTACTAGTAATGTGTACCTAATAAAGTGGCCGGTGAGTGTATATTTTCCACAAAAGATGAAAAGCCTAGATTAAAGGGGAGATTAAAGGGCTCCTATTTTACCCCTTTTATAAGGTGTAAGTGAAGTCTTGGTGTCTCCAGAATGTGTCTGTAAAGTTTCAGCTCAAAATATCCGTCAGATAATTTATTATACTCTGCTGAAAATGTCAATTTTGGGGTCAGAGGAAACTTAAGCTGTTTTTGTAGACTGTGCCTTTAAATGCAAATCAGCTGTTTTTCCCGATTTAAAGAGCCCCTATTATGGGTTTTTGAAAATGAGCTTGCATGCAGTGTGTAACACAGCTCTAAGTGAAGTGAAATGTCCAGCTAAGGCTTAAATCTGAAAGTGCACAGTGTTTAAAACTATTGATTCATCTATAAACGAGTCGACTCATAGTTCCTCAAACGAATCGCCGTGCTTATGAGTCTTTAGCCGTTTCGGCATGACGTGAACACGAAACAAAAGCCCCGCCCATTTGTGCACGCGCAGCCCCGGGAGATTCGAAAACCCCCAACCCCACCCACAAACAACAGCTGCAAGCAAAGGCTGCCATATTGGGCGGTTTTGAATTTCATTGTGCAGGTAAAAACCTTTTGGATAGGGTGTGGACTGGAATCAGTCAGCTACATCTAGCAACACAGAGAAGAACAAGGTGCTTAGCTGGATATTATAGTAAGTGTGCAAATGAACCACAGACGAGACTGTTCCCTCTGAGGAGTGCTTCTGAAATCTATAAGCTTACAACGGAGGATTCATTGATCGTTTGTTAAAGGAAGGATCAGAAAAGACTTGATGTATGCATGGGCAGACTAGCCATAGGGAACAGCGGGACATTTCCCTGGCCTGCTATCCAACAAGTGAGTAAGTGCGATTAAATCGGTTGCCTCATTGTTTTCTCTAGCTTGTAAATGATGCATTTAATTGTGTTTTGTAACTTGTAACCGCTTGTAGTGTATCTGGTTAACTTGTATTCTCATATCGTGTCTAAAAGCATGTTGTAAACTTGGCGTGTGGCGCTTTGTTTATGGATTAAAATGCGTTTGTGAACTCGTGTTCCTCTGCTGTTTGTCGTTGCTATGGCTACATCAGCTCTCCTACACACGTGCGGCGGTCCTGTTTCATAATGGTTCAGATTTTGCCGCTGTGTGCATTAATACTAAATGTGTGTCGTTGTTTTTACTTATAGTTAAGAATAGAGCAATATGCTGGGAGACCGGGGGGTTAGTTTCAGGGGTGAGGTGTCTGAAATACGGGCGACTCCTGGAAAAAACGAGTGTTAGCAGATATGCTCACGCACACACTATGACTACTTCAGTATTGATAAGCCGTGGTGGGCATTCTCTCGCGCTGAATGATGTCGACCAATAGCAACAGACTGGTTCATCGGTCCAATCAGTGCAGTTTAGCATCGCGCTAAGGAGGGGTTTTGGAACAAATGAATCGCTGAACGATTCATATAGGAGTCGCTGGGATAACGAGGTAAAAATAAATGCAAATTATAAGACAATAAAAGTGTTTTTTGACCATGCATGCATATTAGCCTGTTGGATACCCCCAAAACCAAAATATGACCCCTTTTAACGTATAATAGGGGCTCTTTAATGTCGCAAACTGGTTGCACTGACACTATGCAGCCCTGATGATTCCTGCAGTTATGAATTAAAATTTGCTGGGATTTGGATCTTATTTTAACATCAGGACCTTTTTAAAGAGATGTGTTGTGTATCACTCCAGTGTGACTGTGGACACACTATAGGCCTACTTAAAACAAAATAGCTCGGTGCTAAAAATTAAACTGCTACACATAAACGGCCTACTTTCTGCTACGTTATCTAGTTACTTCATGATATCTGCAGATTTTTGACCTTTGCTGCTTGTCTGTGGAGCTTCTCCGAGGTTAAGAGCGGTATCTATGAAAACGATGTGTTAAACGGTTCGACCGCACGCCTGTAGAAGGGTTTTCCCCTCACTACAGGTGTGTGTTTGCTCGTACACAGAGAGACGAGCTGACTCATATCTTGACAGTCAGGCGCTGGCAATGAGTAAGACCGAGAAAACGTGAGTGAGAGTGAAAACACAAACACGCACGCACAGAAAACAAGGAGACAGATTTTGCGCTGATAATGTGTGTGCGAAGGATAGGAGACATGCGTGTCGTTTACTTTGCCTAATGAATAATCACTAGCACTTTGAGTCCTCTCTCATTTTTTAAAACCGTGAGCTTTTTGAGAGCCGCAGCACTAGTCTATGTGTATGTCTGTTTGTGTGTATATGTCTGTCTCTGTATGTGTGTGTGCGTATGTGTACGTCTGACTTCCTGAGAGCCGAGCAGCATTAACTCTGCCTCCGGTTTCCAGCGGCGAAAGGAAGAGAAAATTAATTCTGCGCCCGAGAGAGAGAGAGAGAGAGAGAGAAGGAGAGAGAGAGAGAGGACGCTAAAAACATGACGTCCAGCTCCGACAGAAGGGGTCCGTGGCGGGTCAAGAGTGTGGCTGTGGCTCTCGTAAAACGCACACACTCACACGAGGCATATTGGATTAGGACGGTGAGAGACGGAGCCGAGGATTTCTCATTTTGAACCCCTGACGTCCCTGTAATACATTTCTGATAAATGATTGTGTTTCAAAGTAATGAATTAGCCTCATTAAGCGGATGACTGGATCTCAAGAAAGGCGAGGGAAAAACTCCGAAGGGGGAGGTGCGGGGGGAGAGATTTCATCAGCGAGCGCGCAGAGATAAGAAAGCGCGTGTGTGCGTTTGAGCGCGGGAGCGAGAGGGCGGGAGAGAGCGAGAATGGGCGTGTGTCCGCGCAGTAGGAGAACAGAGGAGTGACAAGCTTTGTGCGGAGAGATGGAGAGAGCGAGCGAGCGCAGGAGGGAAGCCGTGGAGGAGGGAGGGGGGAGAGGGAGGGAGGAGGGAACCAGCCTGGTGGGAGATTAAGAAGGGCTGTTTTAGCACAGCGCAGGGCGCAGCGTTCCCGCTGACTTCTTATCTGGATCGTTGATGCCGCTTTGAGATTGTGCCGCACAGAGATTCGCCAGACGTTTTTCTCTGTGCTTAACTTTCCCCCCTCTACTTCTGACTACTCTTTTCTGATCTGGCAGAATCCGTGTTGATGTATTGAGTCCACCAGTTTCTCCCAGCGCTACAATAAAATAAGCTGTTTCTTATAAGGTGAATATTAGTTGTGCTTACTGTCGGTAACAATTGTAGTCATTTCTGCATGCATAATTTTTTTTTACTATTTTGAGTCTGTTTTAGTATATTTTGTCATTAATTTATGGTTTTGTGTATTTCTGTAGTGTCTGTGTTGTAATCTTTTCCAGCCTGTTCTCATGAAAAAGTTGTACTTTTTTCCACATTGGTTTAAAAGTAGCTAATTCTTACAAATCTTTACAATTTCATTAATACAATTTAAAAATATATTAAAACCCACTAACCCCACTTCAGTGTGAAATATGCAAACCATACTAAAATGTACAAATGAGATGGTACAAAATAGCCACTGAATCAAAGTTACATTTTCTTGTCTGTTCTCTTTTTCTTATCTGTGTCTCTGTTCTCCGTAAGTCCCTGTTGTTATGTCTGTAATGTACTTCCCTTTGTCGCATCTGTGTTTCAGTTCTGTTTTCTAATTATTCTTTTTATTATGTTTTATGTGATTTTGTTTCATTCGTATGGTAGTTTATGGGTCATGTCTGTCTTGTTTTCACTTACCGTGTGTTCACACTGAGCAACGTTTGTTCTCTAATGATGCTTGCCTTTCTGGACCATAAAGCTGTGCATAAATGCATCAAATGGACAACGGCCAAGAGAGGATGTATCTTTCCATACCTGCAGGTGGCAGTGTCTGTATTGTCATTTCACAAAGGGAAACTGGAACTAGTTAACTTGCAGCTAGCTATCTGCAACTCTCACATGGTCACCCACTGCTAAACTAAGCAGGGTTGCGCCTGGTCAGTACCTGGATGGGAGACCACATGGGAAAGCTAGGTTGCTGCTGGAAGTGGTGTTAGTGAGACCAGTAGGGGGTGCTCAACGTGCAGTCTGTGTGTGTCCTAATGCCCCAGTATATTGATGGGAGCTCTTCTGCTCAGTGAGCGCTGTCTTTCAGATGAGCCATTAAATCGAGTTCCTGACTGTCTGTGATTGCTCCCAGGATGTCCCTCGAAAAAGAGTAGGGGTTTAACCCCAACATTCTGGCCAAATTTCCCACTGGCCTTTGTCCACCATTGTCTCCTAGCATCCCCTTATCATAATTGGCTTCATTACTCTGTCTCCTCTCCACCAATCAGCTGGTGTGTGGTGTGCGATCTGCTGCAAAATGGCTGTCGTCATGTCATCCAGGTGGATGCTGCACACTGGTGGTGAACGAGGAGATTCCCTCAAAAATGTGTAAAGTGCTGTAAGTGTCCAGAAAAGTGCTATATAAATGAATTATTATTATTATTATTATTATTATTATGACTAGTGCTTCACACACAAACCGCAAACAAAGTGGCATTTATGTACCATTTTGGTACTCACCACAGAGTGATTCACTCATATATGTCTGATAGTTCATATTGTTTGGAAATATTTTTAAAAATGCGACAAAAAGACAGCTGGCATCTTTGTGTGCTCTCTTGTATCTTTTTTCATTTTGTCATTTCAGCTTTTGTTCTCGTACTCTGATTAATAGCTGAACAGCCAATCAGGGCACTGTATTTCACCAACAAAAACGGCAGTTCTACATACTAAATCGGACAAACTCCGGCATGACCCTGACAAGAGGCAACATGTGGAATACAATATCCTGATAGAAAGTCACCAACAACCAGGGTCGGCGCGTCCATATAGGCAACCTAGGTGCCTGCCTAGGGCAGGAGAGTTGTCAGGGCAGTGTGTCCTCCAACTTACGATGCTCTTCGCTTTTGTCCGAGACAAACACCGCATCATCTCAATGCTCCCCACTCTTTGCTTTCATCCACGACAAACCCTGCGTCATCTCAACACCCACCTCCGCCCCCAACCCCACACTTTTTCAGATTGAAGGCAGCATAACTTTTAGTTTGAGGTTGGCATTTTCATCGTTTGCCTAGAGCGTTTGCCAACAACAACTGATGCTGCCCAACAGCCGACCGTCAGCTCGATGTGTCCCATCATTAAAGTGGTTGGGACCAAAGGTTATCTGGAATCCTCTCAAGGACGTTCACATTGGTTGCTGCCGAATTGCGTCACAGATCATTACCATAAAGTTGACCTGATTTCAACTCTTCTCGACACCCACACTGCACACGATGCATTGTGGCACTTTTGCCAGAGCTCGCTGCTGGCACACATTGAATATAAATTACACTTTCGTTGCAGTGTCTTTTGACGCATTGGTTGGTCAATGCTCTGAATGCAACATTACTTATTTTTCTGGATTCTGTTTATTTTTGTGTCTGTTTTAGCTCATTCGAAACAACACACTTTTCAGTTATAACTGGATTTTTTCTTTAGTCCTGTGTCTCCTTTTTCAGTTTTGTCATATCTCTGGTCTTGTCATCTGATATGTCACACGTGTCGGTGTGGTGTTTCAATGTGTTTCAGGTCTCTATTTAACTTCTCTTTGCTCTGTCTGTCTTGTATTTTTACTGTCTGTGTTCTTGTCACTGGTCATGTTCTCTCTTTCAGTTGTCATGTAGGCCTATGCATTTCACATTCTCTATCACAGTTCTTTGCATTGTCTTTTGCATGTGGCTGTTAAAGCTGTAAGCGTTCACCTCCGTGCTGCACATATGGAAACAATGGAACCAACAGCTGTCACAGGGTGTGTTTGAATGGTCTCGGAGATGGAGGAGCTTTGGGGATGGGTGTGTGTGTGCATTTGCCGTTTGCACAAACAAGTGGCCAAAATCGAACCCCACGATCTGTTGAGCGTTCACATTGTGAGAGTGCTAGTGGGTCTTTGGGGAAAGAGCCCCCTGTTTAGCGAGAACAATGAATTGAATCGGAGGATAAGACAAAGCGGGGCAGGAGGCAAAATGTAGGCAATAAATTTCAATTGCGTGCTTTTCTTCTGCTCCGGGCCGTGGCAGAGAGAGAGAGAGAGAGGTAAGGAGACAGATGAGAGAATAGGGAAAGCAATCTCTGCCCATCAACCATAAATCACCAAGTAAAAAAAGAGAGTATAACATTTTTCAACAAGCGCAAAAGCAGAGATTAGGAACGCTACGTCATGGAAAGCATTACTTCTACTTGGTATATTCAAAACTTTTTCTCCCCAAAACACAAC
This sequence comes from Danio albolineatus, assembly GCA_903798035.1. Lineage (NCBI taxonomy): Eukaryota > Metazoa > Chordata > Actinopteri > Cypriniformes > Danionidae > Danio > Danio albolineatus. The sequence goes on from CAIGQQ010037719.1 coordinate 4,890,782, forward strand.
TGCACACCCTGTCAGTTGCAACACGGGTGCTGCTTTAATATATTACATTTTTTAAGGCATGATTCACCCCAAAATATAACTGTCCACATTTATTTACCCTCAGGTCATTCCAAACCAAGGCAACTTTTGTTCATCTTTGCAACACAAAATAAGATATATCTAATCAAATCTGCAATTTGAATCTGCTGGAAGGTATGGTGGCTTAGTGGTTAGCACTGTTTATCTGCGGTTTCTCCGCGATGGACGTCCAGCGGTCCTAGACTGCAGCTCTGCACAAGACGTCTGGCCATAAAAGAAATGGTCGTGCCCAACTGAGCCTGGTTTCTCTCGAGGTTTTTTAATTCTTCACTTTCGCCAATTGGGGAAGTTTTTTCCTCGCCGCTGTCGCCACTGGCTTGCATGGTTCGGGACTTGTAGGGCTGCGCATCGATGGATTAATCTTCAGTGTTTGGACTCTCAGCAGTGAATATTAAACCACGCTGAAACAACTAAACTGAACTTCAACACTGAAAACTGGACTGACACAGTTTTTTATATTGCATGTGAAGCTGCTTTGACACAATCTACATTGTAAAAGCGCTATACAAATAAAGATGAATTGTTGCCTCACAACAAGAAGGTCACTGGTTCGAGTCCCGGCTTGACCAGTTGGCATTTCTATGCGTGGGTTTCCTCCAGGTGCTCCAGTTTCCCCCACATTCTAAAGACATGCGGTACAAGTGAATTCGATGAACTAAATTGGCCATAGTGTATGAGTGTGAATGTGAGTGTATGGGTGTTTTCCAGTACTGGGTTGCAGCTGGAAGGACATCTGCTTTGTAAAACATGCTGAAGTAGTCGCTGATTCATTCTGCTGTGGTGACTCCTGATAAACTAAGCCGAAGGAAAATGACTGAATGAATAATCTATAGTGGTTAAATACAGGTCTACGGAAGAAAGCTATTGTTCTATATTATCAGTAGAGTTAATTTAGGATTTTATCCATAGAAAAAACATCAATTAGTGAACATCTAGAAATCTCATCCAAAATTCGAAGCAAAAACTGTTGTTTTAAAATTGCAAAAAAAGATAAACAGCACTTTTTATTATTGCGTATGATTAATTATTTCAATATCATATGATGAAAATGAAGAACAAAATAAACACTGGCAAAGCACATTTTTTTAAAAAAAGCAAAAAATTGCACAAAATAAATAGCTGCATGATGTGAGAAAAAACCCACTGGTTCACAAATGTTCCATGTAAAATGCTAGAATGAACCTCATTGGTTGCCTCATGCCATGCAAGCTCATGAAAGTTGTAAACATTGTTTATGCCTGAATAAATGCATAAATTAAATATACTCATCATATAAAGTGATCATGTCTCTTGAGAAGACTTAAACGGCTCAATTCATATGCATTTGTTTCTTGATCTCAGAGATTTTGCTCTCTGACTTTCACTGGAGCAACAGAAAGCTCTCGTATTTTATTTAAAGTATCTTTGCGATCAAAGGACAAATCCATTTCTTATGGGTTTGGAATGACACTGGGGCGAGTAAACAATGTCCCTTTAAGGACAAAGTTTGGATTGACATGATATCCAAACTAAAACCTGCATCCAGAAGCAATTCACTAACCATCCTGCAAATGCTCGAGAGGTGCGATACGTCTTTAATATGAGTACACGTGCGCGCACACACACACAGCCTTCCAGTGCTGATTAGAAAATGCATTATTCATTATAAATCTGCACACGAGTCACACAGACGTGGAAGAATAGAAAGAGATTGAATGAGAGGAGGAGAGAGATGGAGGGTGGATGTACCCATTTTGTCAATTTCTCCCTCTCAAGAAAAGTGTAAATGTGTCATTGAGCATGTGTGTGTGCGCGCGCATATGTGGGTGTGGCTGCCCTTTGGGACGCGTTGACCCTCTAATTGACCCTGTCCTCATAGTCACCGTCCGACACACATGGATCCAGCGGGGCTAAACGCTTGCAACACTCCTGCCTGCCAGTCAAATCCACGGGGGGGCTGACACTCTCCAGAGCTTGCACACACACATTAATATTCAGCATGTGTGTGTATGTACAGACTCTGTCCCTGGTGGCCGCCTGCTACGCCGTTCCACAGTGCAGTGGTCCGTCGAGATTTAGAGACCCGAGACTGCTATTACTCACCAGCTGACAGCACACATACACACACACACACACACATAGATGGCAGAGCAGCTTGGAACGGCCTCAACAGCCGCGGCATGACACGAATACAGCAGTACGGTGATACCAGCACGCAGAATAGCAATCTGAACTCTCGCAGAAACCTCAGACACATTGATTTCTACCAACACCTGAGTGGTTAAATATTTTTGACCTTGTGCAAATAGAGTTTGTTTTGGTTTGAAAAGATGATAAACTACGCTGCGATTCTGGCGCTAGCCTCAAAAATGAATATAAAGTTGCAGCCGTTTCCTCATGTAGAACAGAATAACGAACACCTTTTTGTTAAGCTGTAGTCTAGTTCTTGTGAAAAAGTAGTTGACTGATTGTTGACTGATTGATTTTTAAATTTTTTTATAAAAAGGCAAAGGTCTAAATAAGAAATGCCTAAAAAATTCCAGTTTAACAATTTATTGATGTTGTAAATTAAAATACTTTGCCACAGAAATGCACTAATATACGTACGTTATACAAGAACTACTAATTAAACCAGTAATTTTTTTTATTAAAATGACTTTTTGCATTAGAAAGTTTATTTTTTCACACCAAAATAAACAATACTTGGCATATTCGCGGTTCAACATTCATGTTAACATGCTAACAATGTATATTGAATACTATGGCTGCACAATATATTGTTTCAGCATTGATATGGCAATGTGTGTGTCCACAATAGTCATATTGCAGGATGCAATGTTCAGTTGGGATTATAGCTGATCAGCACAACAACTAAGACATTTCAAGTCATTTGCGTGTGTTTTGGAGGCATTCCAAGAGAGTTTAAAGCATTTGGCTACAAAAAAGTTCATTTGTACAATACGATGAAGATTGTACAATTTCTGTACCTAAGTGAAGTTTATTTGTAAACAAATTTCGAGAAGATCACGTGCTTATGATTGTTCTCAGCTGTGCCAGCGTCAGCTCATGATCGATTATCCACTCAGATGATTCCTAACTCTCTATAAATAACCAAAATTTCCTTATCCCATCATCTTCGTCTTGAAGAACCCCCCCCCCACCCCCCCCCAACCCCCCACCCCCTACTTTCCCTCCTTTTCATATGGGCGACACGGCGGCCCAGTGATTAGCACTGTTGCCTCATAGTAAGAATGCCTCTGGTTTAAGTCCATACTAAACCAGCTGACATTTCTGTGCGGAGTTTACTTTCTCTCCCCGTGCTCGCGTGGGTTTTCCCCGGGTTCTCCGGTTTCCTCCCACAGTCCAAATAACAAGCACCCTAAGTAAATTGAACACACAAATTGATACCACAGTCAAGCTCTTAGCGAGTACACCTCACCTCAGTTCCGTCACTAGCTGGAAAGAAGCCGAGGGGGAGTTCATCGAGATCTACCTGAGCTCAAACTCTCCTCTCGCCCTGCAAACGGGAGGGAGCCCAGGGCTCGAGGATCTCATAGGCTCAGGGCTCTCTCCCGGGACAGCATGCCAAACAAGCCTTATTATCAATCATCAGCTAAGTGTGAACTCTTGAAATACAGTTTGAGTCTCCGGAAACCTTATTTATTTTACTTTTTCATTGCTCTATTGTAATTATTTTTCTTTTATACATGATTTATATCCTTACTAAATCATCCCAATCAATCTAAATGAGTGATTTCTCTCCAAAAAGAGCTATTTAAGCCATCTGGTGAAATTTTATTCATATCACAAAATATCGCAGAAAAACAAAATATCGCAATGTTAGGCCTTCTCAATATCGTGCAGCCCTATTGAATACAGTAGTGTGGTGATACAACGAAAGCCAATGAAAGAATAAGAAAAGCAGAGTTTTCTATGCTGATTACACGCACATGCACTCATGCCGAGGCTGTGGTAAACTCAGACGTTCCGTGAAAGCCCCTAGACAGGAATTTTCCGATAAACAGCCACACGCTCGCAAGCATACGGCCGTGCTATGGGGGAAATAATGACATCATGGTCACGGCAGGTCTGCTGGCAGAGCGTAGGCGACTGTGGGCCATGGAGAGGAAACGCCACTATGTGTGTGTGCTGTGTGCGTGTGTGTGTTTCCTGAAAAGGCTGGGAAACACTAGCGTCGGCTGGGGGAAAAACCTTTGAGGCTGTTCATCAAGCTGTTCATGGAATCCGCGTGTTTCACCAACGGAGGCTTCCAGCAGAGAGAAAGGAAAGGAAGGATTGATGAGGTCTGAAAGACGATAGTAGGTGAGAGGAATGAAAAAAATGACAGCGCAAAATTGCAGAGGGACAAAATAAAGAAAAAATCAGCAGAGGTGTGAAGTGTGTGACTTTTCCAGATGAACTTTCCACACGCTTTCAGTGGGATTTCAGGAATATTTAGAGAAAAAATGTGTCTTGGTGTCATGCGGTGAAAGTCAGGACTGAGATGGCGTGTTTTACAAGTCTTTGTGGAGGTCAGAAACACAACGTGGCAGTTTCTGACCTTGACTTTTGTCTGTTTTAGGTCTCACTGGAACTGAAGTAACATTAAAACATGCTAGAGTTTGCAGCAGATCTGCTGAAAAATTGCCTCAGTACCAGACTGCACTTCCAGCTACTTTAAAGCCGAACAATGACGTAACCAACAGTAACCTTCCTGCAAATGTTGCAGTTTGATGGGCTGTTGAGAATTACTTTATCTTGGTTTCTTCCCGTAGTCCCCCTTTTAACACTGAGATGAAAAAAGCTCCTTTCCGTGGTCCATTTTCCCAGAATCCACCTGGAAGCAGACGGCATGCATTAGTGCCTCCTGTATCAAAAGACGTCTGCCTACTAGCCAATTTTACACTACAGTGAGAGAAATCAAGGCTGAGATGTAACTGTTTGAGTCATCTTAGGCTGGCAGACATTGACATTTTAGACAATCGATTAATACAAACCAACTTCAAGGAGTGTTTTGGTTGGGTCTTGCGGGTCTCTGAAGCAGAAATGACCTTCCCGTTGTCTCCTGGACAAATGGAAAGACCCGTCTTGCTGAGATCAAAATCTGTATTTACAAAACAAATATAGTTATGGCTATGAAATTTGATTGGATAAGGCTTATTTAAATGGATAGTTCACAAAATATGCAAATATGCTGTTAATTTACTCACCCTTTGGCTATCCCAAGTGTAGGCGACCTTTTTCTTCAGAAGAACATTTTAGAAGATGAACATGATTTAGAAAACAATATCGAATAATTCTTAATCCATAGCTTAACCCTTGTGTGCTTTATTTAGTTGACTACCCTTTCGATATGTTTGTGGCTGTTTTTGCCCCATTGACTTCCATTATAACTCCATTTTTTGATTGCAGTGCCATGACACCAAACAATCATGCATTCTTGATTGTTGGTGTTTTTTCCTGTTGGGATACGGTAAAACTTTTTCATTTTTACTGTTGGTCATCAGTTGGCAGCATTAACCCTTTAGATAGCTCTGTGCAAAAAAGTTTCTTTTACATGCAGTTCTATGGAGTAAAACAGCAAATATTGTGTATGCATAAATACATTTACTATGTTTACTATGTTCTGACACCTGAGGTGCTTAATTTTTATTTTCTCAAACATATCAAGGTAGTTGCTTAAACCTCTCGCTTACACTCTCACACACACACACATACTATACTCCATATAACCATATAATTTTTATCCAGGAACTAAGTTTTTTTTTTTTGCACTGCAACTAATGAACTGCAAAAATGTGTACATTTACCTCTTCCTAACAGGGAAAACCAGCAACAATCATGAATGCATGATTAAATTTGCATAGATTTGCGATCAAAAAATGTCATTATAATGGAAGTCAATGGGGCAAAAACGGCCACGAACATAATGAAAGGGTAGTGAATTTGCCCCGAGTGTATTGTTGAACTTTTGAAAAATTTCAAAGCATTTTCCCAAAATATGCGCCAAAACAAGATTTGTCACCAAAAATCATTCTATTTGCTGAAACGCAGAGAAAGTTGTGGCCAAATTAAGACTCAAAATCACCCCAGAGTGGATGAAAACATGCCGAACAGCACATACAGATTTATTATGTATCCTAAATTCTGTATGAAATAACAATAGTTATATTTAATAATAATTCAATTATTAATATTTTTTTTATTTGATTGATCTGTTATGCAGTTATTGCTGTCAGCTGTCAGCGTGATTTACAGTAACCTTAAAAAATGGTAAAATCACTCAAGTGGCTTATTTAATAGAAAAAACATTTGCTTTATACAGGAAAGGAAACTTTTTGATCACTGTCACTGAAGCAAGCACATGGTTTCAACTCCATATATACACACACACAAGGTTTTCTTTCAGGATACGGCAGGTCTGGGCTTTCACTCTTTGGTTTTCTTAAACGATTCCAAAGTTTGACAGAAGAACTGTCAAAACAAAGTATGTTGTCTGTTGAAACCCATTTAGCTAAAGCAGAGCAGAAAGACTCGCCTGAGACCTTTTCAAATAAATGTGTGTTTCAGCTTAAGCGGAGAGGCCGAGACTTTCGAAATTTGTTTGCTCAAGTACCTTTGTTTACTCCAGGTTTTCTCTGGCAGAACATGCACGGGGCGACACAAAAACGTGTTTATGTCTGTGTGTTTTCCTACTCGTGCTCACCAGCCAGACCAAAACTACCTCACAAAACCACACATTCTCATCTCAACCGATAGAATATTCCTAGTTGTTTATGGACTGCTTCTGTTGTCAACCACCACATATTTTGATAAGTATGCTGTAAATGAACAGAAATGATCACAGTCGTCAAGGTGAAGTGTACCAACTTGTGGCTACAAACAGAACTGCTAAAATAATAGTTGTTTCTGAACAGGTTTACAAGTGTGAAAATAATTTGTCTACACAAAAAAGACCATTTATTTAACTAGGCTGTGATTCATGAAAGTTTTTTATTTTATTTCTAATTTTTATTTCTAATTTAAATTGTTTATTTTATAATTTATTTAAAATTATTTATAATTTTGTACTGCAGTATGTAACCTGTAAGCTTTGAAAAATTTTGATGTTAAAATTTTACGCAGTGATTTATTTCTATATTTTTTAGTAGTTTACAATATATTGTATAAGAATTAATATGCATTATAGAAAATATACAATAATAAAAAGTAGTGGCAGCACTGTGCTAAATTTTTAATTTTAAACTTGTGAAAATTTTTGCAAAGTAGCGATGATTTCCAAAGTTTCTTTTAAGTTTGTATAACTTTGTTATATATAGAGCATTTTATAAAACACAATCTCAGGCATTCAAACAAACAAAAAGCGCTCTGGTGTACTTTAAATATTTGATCGGTGCTCTTTGGGTAAGGGATTCATTAAAGCAAACAATAAAAATCAATCCAAGGCACTCAAAAAATGTGGAAAAATGTTTAAAAAGTTAAAAATGTTTACAATCTCATGGCAATTACTTGCTAAAAGATAATTTTTTTATTTAGTAACATATTCATATGAAATTGTATGGAGTCATTTCTACATTTTAGTACGATCTGCTCATAGCCCAATGACAGTGGGGTTTGGAGTAGACATGAGCCGGTATATGATTCTGACGGTATGATAACCTTGGATAAAAATATCACGGTTTGACGATATTGTGTTCACTGCTTTAAAACATATTCTATTTAAATGTCTGGGTAAAAAACACAATATATTTTATTTTTTGAAACATTTAAAATATTCTGGAAAAGTAAACATGTCAGGCTAAATAATGAAAAATAACTTCTTTACAATTTAAAAGCGGCAGCTTTGGATATATTTTATGTTGGAGATACTGTTGTCCTAAAAACAACAACAACAAAAAATGTAAATAAAAAAATCTTACACATACCTTAGGAACTATTGCAGAAAATTTTGACGGTTTGAAAACCTTGACTTTTCCTAATAATACCTTGACGACGGTTATTGTCCCATAGTTTGGAGGCATGCCTGCTTTTCGTGTTTTAGTATTCATGAGATCGCTAAATCGCTAGACATTTTTCTGCTAATACATAAAATATACGTTTCTTCATAAGATCATGCTGTATTACATATTACAAACAGAAAATTAGCATATTTGTTCTAAAACTGGCTATAGTATTGTAACATTTAAGGAATTGCTAAAATAATGTCTGTTTCCAAACAGGTTTACCACTTGAAAACATTGTTTTACTCAAGTTATTTTTATTTAGCTTTATTGCAAGATTCGTAAAGTAAATCATCATATGTCCATGTCATACTAATTTAAAGTATTAAATATTGTTTATAAAACTGTAAGTTTAAAACTTTACAATTTCATTATCTATACATTATAATCTGGGTTACATTATTTTTTTTACCGCATTTTCCCCCCACTGCTCTTTTTTTCGCCCAAGACAATCCTCGTACATCAACCTACAGTGTGTGTTTATTAAAAAGCGCGTCTCGTTATGCAAATACTGAGAGTTTTTCATGTACATTGCAGTGCGTATATCTCCGCGTGTCTCTCCCTCTGTCTGTAGGGAAAGCGCGAGCGTTGATCAGCTGGGAACAAGCGTTTGTGTGTGTATTTGCGTGCCGGGCTCCCTGTGGCGCTGCCTGCCAGGCGCTGTCACCAGCCCGTGATTGACAGCTCTGATAAGCGGGGAGGCAGGCTGCAAATTCTGCCAGCGCACGTCACGCTCAACGCTGCCAATGTACGTCACACTCACCCTGTCGGCCTGGTATCAGTCAGAGAGAGGGAGAGAGAGAGGCAGTTAGCGGAATGAAAGACTGCCGCAAGCCGGAGAGGGAAGTAGAGCGCGGAAGAAGAGGAGAGAGAGAGAGAGAGAGAGAGACTGTCAGGCGAGAGCAACGGAGGGAAAAAAAGACAGTAGAAACAGACACAGGAGAACAAGAGACACGGACGGAGGAGAGGAAACTCGTGGACAGGTGGGACGGGTTTAAGAGGAGGAGGAGGAGACGAAGAAAGAGAGTTTATGAACAGCTCACCTGCAGATGGAAATGAGCATATTCCCTCGAGTGACGGAGCAACAGCGGCCCGCTTCGTTTGTGTCTTTTTAAATAGCACACACACACAAAAATAGATTGTTGTCGGAATATTACAAGTTGTTTTCCACTTACCTTATGAATCTAGCGTAAAAACAAATGAGCGGACACTTGAGGCCCGTTTACCTCCACACCAAAGGTTGCTGATTATCATTAGCGTTGTTCGCGCGCTTTAAAGCAAGATGTGTTCTGATTGGCTGCCAGTGTATGTAGCGTTCATCTGCTTGAGAAAACGTTGGTCCCATTAACGATAGCAGCGTCCCAAATGACACACTATACGCACTTATGCACTATGTACTTATGCACTTACACACTCAACAGCATAGTATTTAGCTGCGTCCCAAATCGCATACTTGTGCACTTTTCTACGCCATTTTGTAGTATAAATAGTGTAAGTAGTGCGTTCACACTGAAAACTCTAACAATAATAAGTGCACTTTAATTACCCGGATGATGCACTCATTCCACCGGTAATATGAAGTGTGTTATGAAGGACACTTCACGCACTCAACGACCAGAGCTTCGTGCACTAACGGAAGAGGCGGAGCTATCGTGCGCACATGCTGGATAACTTTTTTATTTTGGACTGTGAAAGCAAATTTCTCCTACGAGAGTGATTTATAGCGCCTCCCGATGGTAAATGCGGTTATACTCATGCCAGGTATTATTTGGAATTTTGGTAATTTATTTCTCTAATTTGGCAACCGTCAAACGTCATCAGGCAAACGGTTTGAACTTCCGCTTAGTAAAAAAGCCATTAGTGTTCCATTTGGGACAGCACTACATACATATACTTTGCTGTTGAGTGTGTAAGTGCACAAGTACACAGTGCATAGTGTATAGTGTGTCATTTGGGACGCAGCTTATGTATGTAGTGTCGTCCCAAATGGAACACTAAGGGCTTTTTTACTAAGCGGAAGTTCAAACTGTTTCCTTGATGATGTTTGACGGTTGCCAAATTACAGAAATAAATTACCAAAATTCCAAATAATACCTGGCATGAGAATAACCGCATTCACCATCGGGAGGCGCTATAAACACTCTCATAGGAGAATTTTGCTTTCACAGTCCAAAATAAATAAAGTTATCCAACATGTGCGCCCGATAGCTCCACCTCTTCCGTTACGTGCACGAAGATCCAGTCGTTGAGTGCGTGAAGTGTCCATCATTACACACTTCATATTACCGGTGGAATAAGTGCATCATCCGGGTAATTAAAGTGCACTTATTATTGTTAGAGTTTTTAGTGTGAACCCACTTATTACACTATTTATACTACAAAATGGCGTAGAAAAGTGCACAAGTATGCGATTTGGGACGCAGCTGATGTTTCACAGCAATAACCTCTGCTGTTTGTGGTGTTTGCTGCTGTTGGTCTGTACTGTAGCCAGCCCAGTGAAGGGGGTTGTTCTTTTTTTCTAAAAAAATTCACCGTTTTGCAGTTATTTGCATAATTTTCTATTTAAATATGAGACTTAAATACTGGTTTTAGTGACATTTTAAGCACTTTTTTTAGCTGGACTAGTTTAAAGTTTGTCAGATGGTAATCACGACCACACTTTTTGATGTACCAAAAAAGAAAGTCTTCCTAAAGATTTTATTACATCATATTTCATTTAAAAATGGTCCTGTTTATGTTTTCAATTAAAAACTGTAGTCTATTGTCATTTGTTAGGCAAATTACAAATTGACCAGTACATTTACAGATTCGTGATTTTTCTAGGGTCTCTTGTAAAAAAGTATGTTTGAAAGTTCATGGATAACAACAATGGCCTAATTAGTATTCAAATTCATTTTGATATGGGTCACTTTTGGTGCATCACACCTTTTTATTGGTATATTTTTAGTTTCAAGTAAGCTTTAAGATTTAGAATAAAAGTTACTTGTAAAAGGTTTTATTTAACAACAACAATACAGTAGTGAAAGAGGACTTCACTTATGTAAAATTCTTATGTTTTCTTGCCTATCTGGATGTTGGACTCATGAAAAATAATTGTTTGCATTGGACAAAACTGTTAAGCTGAAGTCACACACGTTACAGCCAACAGAGGATTCCACTTAGTCTTAAAGCCTTCGTTGATGGGTTATTTTCACAATTTATGTTGGCATAGCAGTCAAAATGGGATAAATGAGCTCATGTATGGGACAAATTTTGGACCTGTCAATGAGGGGTGAGTCTTTCGAACCTCTCTGGGTATGGGCCTGAACTGTACTGTACTTTATGGATTGGGTTTTGGGTAGCCACGGTGATCTTATACTATACCAAAGTTGGCAATCCAGGGGTGTTACAGACTGTACCAAAAAGCGGAGGACAGGAGTTTTCCAGGAGAAATAACATATTGGCTGAGTGACAGGAGATGGGTCTTAAATACGTGAGACCCCAGGGAAAAATGGAAATGTTGGCAGGTATGGTTTAGGGGTGGGGTTTGGTGCTACGTTCCCTTAAAAAAAATTGTACAAACTTGTGTGAATTTGCCACAAAACTGAGAAAACATAGTCATTAAAAATAGTAAAATAAATGTAAAATAGTCATTAGTGAGTCAATGTAGTCAAAGTTAAATAAATGCAAATAAATAATCATTGACTGAGATTTCCAAGGCTTCATATTTTACTCTAGACGTCATCACAGGAATGTTTAACAGAGACTTCAGTTTACTTCATAATTTAATCGAGTTTACCTCAGAGGCCTACACTTTAAATAGGCCAAAAGATTTTACCTCAAAACATGTTTTACCTTCTGCCTTTATTAGCTTTATGGAATTTTAGTGTCTTTTTAAATCAAAACGGCATGCTCCTTGAATTAGTTCATTTTGAACTAATCAGATGCATTATTCTTATTTGTTAGTGTTTGTATGCTAAATTATACTGTAAATCAGTGGTTTTTAAGGGGCTTAGACCCACCCACATTTTAGATTTTCGATCATCAAATTACAAAAAAAAGATTACCACTTATACAAGGTGTTTCTAATGCAGCATATAGCAGGACAGTAAATTAGTCTTTTTAGTAATTAGAGAATGTTGTTCTCTCTTCTGGCTGCCGTTATCAGTCTCACACATTTTTGTTTTCTACTTCTGAAAGTATTAGTACTATAAGTATAAGTATACTATTTTTGTGCTGTCCCATTTACTGCACAGAAAATCTACACAGAAAAGCATCCTGGTCTAGCCAGGACTTGAACCAGCTAACCTGTGCTAACCACTGAGCCACCATGCTGCCCGTTTATACCATAGCAAGGAATAAAAGTAACTTTAAAAGATTGACACTGACATATAGCCAGACAACGTCTTAATTACAGCAGTCGCTGAATTAGGACACGCATGTCTTTTGAATTCCAAACACACACACACACCGCATCCCAGTCAAAACAGTATTCCAGACTGTACTTGTTAAATGAGTTTTTCTCAGAGGTTACTTCATATTTAACTCCTGACTGAGTTTTTCACAGAGTATTATTCACCGTAGAGTTCACCACATATATTTAAAACATACCTCAGATTTGACCTCAGATTGTACTTGGGATTTTTCCTCAGCCTTTACAAACATATTACCTTAGATTTGACATAATGGAATTGTACTCCACTGTATGCATTATGTTTTGAACTAATTGGTTTGCATTCTTCGTTTTTAAATGAAGTTTGTGCCAGATGAATAACGTGTAACCTATATTTTATCATCCTGCAGGAAGAGTTTGTGCCATCTAGGCAGGTCCAGTGATGTAGAACCCAGCAGCTGTCGGTCACAAGAAGTCCTTGGCAATGTCGTTTTGTGAGCATGGACGCCCGAGAACGTGTTTCCATCAACTCAACCCCTGACACCATCAAGATCCTTCTCAGTATCGACAAAGCAGACAGAAAGTCAAGCTCCAAGGAACTCCGCGAGGTCATTCACTGCCTGGATTCGACCACAGACTCAGGTAAAGACAGCTTCTCACTGGACCTGATTAAGCGCTGTCAAAGTTTATAATTTTACCTTCTATATGAGGTCATGCCACTTGTCGGAAAGCTTTAACTCATGCGGCTCATGAGTAAGGATGAGTAATGTCTCCTGATCTCAATCATCGTGGGATCATCTTCTCAATTCCTCCAGTCCAAGGGGTAAAATGTGGAGGATTTTGAAGAATATGAGCTGGTTTTCATTTTGCTGGATTTGTGTGGCATTTCAAGGGCTGGTGTATAGATGTTGTTGAGCACTGCATTGGTATTTTATTGTGTTTTTTTTAATTTATTTTTTTATGTCATTCACATGTCATACTCAGTCTGAAGATAATTACTGTAGATAATTTGCTGTGGTTATGATTTCATACATGTTACCTAAACTAGAAAAAAAATCCCTTTAGATTAAAATGACAGCTCGAGTTTCATTTAAAATCAGAGTACGGTCTGCATATTCATAATGGGAGTTGAAGGTTCTCCACTCGGCTTGCTGCAGGCCCTTTTGACAGTTTTGAATGCTTCATGGAAGATGTGTAGGAGACCTGCTAACCAAATCTCAATAATTAAGATTTACTGGGGAAAATGTGGCCTCTCTGTAGATAAGAGTAAAGGTGTTAGTTACTGTACATACACCTCCGCTGGTACACTTGTGCTCATACACACACACACACACACATAGTATTGGACATGCGATGGGATGTAATTTATCTGGTGGCCGACAGAGCTTTATGTGCTGCAATTTAAAAAACCACATGCAATTACAAAAATCACCAGCTAATTGAGAAAAGATCTTCATTACTTTGACAGCACATGTGTTGCAAATCCTCACAATGCAAACACATTTTTAAAAAACACGCTGCATTTTCTCACAACGCAAATAAATTATTAAAACACTCTGTATTATCTCATAACACAATTTACGAAAACTCGCTGCATGTTCTAACAAAGCAGATGAGTTAATAAAATGTGCTGCATTTCCCCAATGCAAACGAATTAATAAAACACGCTGCATTTTCTCACAATGCAAACAAATTAATAAAACGCACTGCATTTTGTCACAACGCAAGGAAATTAATTAAACATGCTGCATTTTTCTCACAACGCAAGCAAATTAATAAAACGCACTGCATTTTCTCACAACGCAAACAAATTAATAAAACGTGTACATTTTCCCACAACACAATTTGTGAAAACTCACTTTTTCAAACAACGCACATTAATAAAACACGCTGCATTTTCCCACAATGCAAACAAATTGATAAAACACGCTGCATTTTTTCACAACGCAAACAATTCATGAAAACTCGCTGCATTTTTCCCCTAATGCAAACAATAAAACGCGCTGCATTTTCCCACAACGCAAACAAATTAATAAAATGCGCTGCATTTTCCAACAATGCAAGCAAATTAATAAAACACGCTGCATTGTCTCACAACGCAAACAATTTAATAAAATGCGCTGCATTTTCCCACAATGTAAACAAATTAATAAAGCGTGCTGCATTTTCTCACAACGCAAGCAAATTAAAAAAAACGTGCTGCATTTTCTCATAACGCAAGCAAATAAATAAAACGCGCTGCATTTTCCCACAATGCAAACAAATTAATAAAACGCGCTACATTTTCCCACAATGCAAACAAATTAATAAAATGCGCTGCATTTTCCCACAACTCAAACAAATCAATAAAACGCGCTGGATTTTCTTACAACTCAAACAAATTAATAAAACACGCTGCATTTTCTCACAATGCAAACAAATCAATAAAATGCGCTGCATTTTCCCACAATGCAAACAAATTAATAAAGCGCGCTGCATTTTCTCACAACGCAAAAAAAATTATAAAATGTGCTGCATTTTCTCACAACACAAATTAATAAATGCGCTGCGTTTTCTCACAACGCAAACCAATTAAGAAAACGCGCTGCATTTTCCCACATCGCAAACAAATTATTAAAACGTGCTGCATTTTCTCACAACACAAACAAATGATTAAAACACGCTGCATTTTCCCACAATGCAAACAAATTAATAAAATGTGCTGCATTTTCTCACAACGCAAACAAATTAATAAAATGTGCTGCATTTTCTCAATACTCAATTAAATTAACAAAACGCGCTGCATTTTCTCACAACACAAACAATTTACAAAAATGCTAGCAAATTCTCACAACGCTTTCAAATAGCACGGAACACAAAGGAAATGATTTAAGGGGACCCTAAAACATAATGGACTTGTCTGTTTATGTTATAGTTATTTAGGCTACTAAAATACAAAAGGTCGTCAGGATGTTAAAATAAACAAACAAACAAACAAACTCATCTTTCAAAGATCACCTACAACTTCACTGAGCATTTTTTAAAATAGTTTTTTATAATTCCATGCGTTTTCTTAAACTGCAGCACATTAAGCTCTCTTAGCCACTGTAAATTTATGATTAATGATCTTTGGCATTGCCTTTTAAAAGGCCTTTTACATAAGATCTAATATTGTTTACTATGACTTTATAGTATGATTAACAATTCTTTGTGTGTAAGCTTATACTAGCTTATTATTACCTGAATATTTCTGAAATTTGATTTTTGGTCGAGGTGTATACAGGGAACTCTGCATGCATCGTAATTATCATGGAATAATGTCAAGCATTACAACCCACCACCGTGCAGTTGCCAAAAGTTGTTTTATGAAGTTAAGATATGAATTATTTTAAGTTCAAGTTGCGTCACAATCCTGTCTCTCCATGCTTCCTCCGCTGTGTTTACTTGTACGCCAAACTAACGACCCGACAACGGCGAAAACAAACAGCAGTAAGATGGCCGACTCTGGCGCGCGGCTTGAATATCTGACATTCGTTTGTTCCGTCGTCGTCGCTCCGAGCGACAGAGGCCAATTACTGCAGCAGCCGCGTGACCTTTAGCATGCAGATGAGCCGTGCAGCGCACGCACTTGTGTGTGTGTGTGTGTGTGTGTGTGTGTGTGTGTGTGTGTGTGTGTGCGCGGCCAGTAAACATTAACGGGAACGGAAGAGCGGAGCCATAATGACGCGCGGATCGTTAGAGGCTCGTTAGGGAGCACGAGACGGAGGATATTAAAGAGCAGTTAAGCAGACGCACACATGCACACCTTTCTACAGTACGCACACACATTTGAGTGATATGAACCCCCTCTCTCACACACACACACACACACGCACATTTATGTATAAAACTAGCACATATAGACACTTCACCTCTTTAAAACACACAAACTTTTACACACGCTTTACCTGCCTAACACACACATACACCCACAATTCAACGCATAGAGCATCTCTCAAGTTTTATGTGTGCGAGCGCAGCGCTGCCGGGGTCTTTCAGCACGCTGGCATTAGTATTCACAGACAGCGCTTCCCTTCAGTGCCTGAATTAATTTTCCACCGCTCGTGTGTGCGTGCGTGCGCGTGTGTGTGTGTGTGTGTATCGCATCACAGAGAGCGGCGAGACCTCAGCGGAGCGAGCGAGAGACAGTGTGTGGTGATCTCCCTGAGTCTCAAGCCTCTTTTTCCTGTTATTTTATTGCGATTTAAATACTTCACTCGTCTAATGCATGTAATCTGACTAATCAGTGCAGGAAATTGCCCACAGTCTGTTTCTAAAGAGGAAACCGTTCTGCGCTCAAACCACCACAGAGAGAGACAGGCTTCCGACGGAAAAGCAGCATGTGCGGAGAACGAAGATTGAGCGTGCGTGTGTGTGTGTGTGTGTGTGGTATTTGTATTCCTTCCACGTTCTCCGCAGCACA
>CAIGQQ010037719.1:4927620-4938702 GCA_903798035.1 Danio albolineatus
AAATTAATAAAACGCGCTGCATTTTCACACAACACACAAACAAATTATTAAAACGCGCTGCATTTTCTCACAACGCAAACAAATTAATAAAACATGCTGCATTTTCCCACACCGCAAACAAATTAATAAAACACACTGGATTTTCTCACAACACAAACAAATAAACAAAACGCACCGCATTTTCCCACAATGCAAACAAATTAATAAAATGCGCTGCATTTTCTCACAACGCAAACAAATTAATATAACGCGCTACGTTTCTAACAACACAAATTAATAAAATGCACTGCATTTTCTCACAATGCAAACAGATAAAAAAACGTGGCGCATTTTCTCACAACACAAACAAATGAATAAAATGCGCTGGATTTTCCCACAATACAAACAAATTAAGAAAACGTGCTGGATTTTTTTTTACCACACAAATAAAACATGCTGCATTTTCTCACAATGCAAACAATTTATGAAAAACGTGCTGCATTTCCTCACAACACTTTCAAATAGCACGGTACACAACATACATTTCTTAAGGAGACCCTAAAATGTGACAGACCTGACTATTTAAATGATATTTAAATAGGCTAATAAAATACAAAAGACACGTGAATCAAGATGTTAAAATAAACAAAGAAAAAAATAACTTAACTGAGCAGTAGTCACGGCATAGCGGCGTTCATCATGTTTTAGGGTCCCCCTTGAAACATTTCTGTTGTGTTCTGCAATTTTTGCAAGTGTTGTGAGAAAATGCAACGCTTTTTCGTAAATCGTTTGCGTTGTGAGAAAATGCAGCACATTTTTTTATTGTGCGTGCATTGTGAGGATTTGCAGTGTGTGCTGTCAAACAGATGAAGATCTTTTCTCAATTTGCTGCCGGATTTTGTGATTATAATAATTGTAGTATTTTATAATTATAGTAATTGTATTGTAATTGTAGTTTTCTTAAATTGCAGCAAGTTCAGCTCTCTTGGCCACCGTAGTAATTGTGTTTGTGTACACTTGGAGCTAGAGTTTAGTATCTAAACTAAAAATAAAATCTAAAACTCATAAAACTCCATGAAATAATTAATATAATTTTTTGTATATTTTCAAATCTCTTGATTTTGGTGTGATTTATAACTCAGAAATGTTCACCACAGTTATTATTATGAGAGATGCTTCATGTGATCCACCGAAGCTGACTTTTTGTGCTAGGAGGAACAGAAAGAAAACTTTTGAATGTGTGTTTGAGGGAAAGAGAGAGGGAGATTAATTGGGCGAGCGGTGAAAAGCTTTCAGCAGAGTCTGCCTCCATTAAGCTGCGCCGCCGTCCACCAATTAGACGGCAAAAAGAACGTAAAAAAAGGGGGACGAGAATAATGACAGAGCGAGAGAGCAGAATAGATCGGCAGTTTCTTTGTCCTGAGTTTAACCGAATTAAAGATCAACAATTATATGAGACAGACTGAGAGCCTGACGTCCTGCTGGGGCTGCTGAAACAGTAGCATCAACCACACACACACAGACCAAAAAATAAATAAATAAAAATACACACACAAACAAATCACAATACCACAATGTAGACGCTTTACGACAACTTTATATTACCCAGAAAATATGATGAAAACCAGTGACCATTGTCATTAGCAAAATATGGCTTGTTGTCTCACAATCGTAACTTTATTTCTTATAAATGCGACCTCATATTTCAAAATATGACTCTATAGCTGTGTCTTTACTTAGCAACCATTAGAAAAGTACATGCCATATAAAATGAATGTGAGTATTATGAATGTAATTCGGACATACTACATCCGCCATTTTGTCTTTTTCATATGACCTACTGGCGTCAGTTGTGTTGCTACACCCCATTCATAAATTATCTCCCATGGCCTCATGGGATTGTAAAATGTCCATTAGGTGCACACTTGAGAATTACGCGGGAAGTAGTAGGTCATCTGGGTACTTATCGCCTACTTTTTTTGAATACTATGAGTTCGGAAATACTACTCAGCTCATACTGTGCATTGCTTTTAACAAACTACATACTGTATTGCTTTTAACATACTACACACTGTAGTAAGGAATGGATGCGATTTCGGACACGCCTTAAATCTCACTACTACAACTTTATCTAACAATTCAGATGTTATTTCATTTATCGTTGAGTATATTTTACAACGCGACTACATTTTGTAGCTTTATAACGTTTTCTCACCATGTGACCTTGTTTTTTGTGAGCGTGACTTTTATTCCTGCTAACTACTGTGACTTTTTTATTGCAAATTACTACTAGAAATCATTGTAGTTGCAACATTTTTTTAATCATATTTTATCACATTACCATTTATTATCTCAGTGTAACTTTATATCTGAGAAACGTGACTGTCTCACAATTGTGAGGTTACTTCTGGTAATTGTAACAATATTTTAAAATGTGGATTTATACCTTGAAATTCCAATTTTATTCCAGAGTAGCTATGACTTCAACTTTCGCAATAGCTGGGTTTCGATCACCCTGAGTTTATGCGCATTTTGAACTATCGCATGAGAAACGAGTCATGGAAATGGTGCGTTTTTATTAAAAAATCTTTAATTTGCTAAATCATTTTGTTCGCTAGCTTGAGGTGGTTTTAGACTAGTGTGAAAAAGGCTTCATGTCAATAATGGGAGATTGAAACGTATTTGCCGAATAAACACTTACGTTGCAAACGTTACACTCATGTGACCAATCAGCTTGCTTTGTTTATTGTTGGTTACTAGGTTACCAATACTATACTCAGCTGCTCCACAACTTCACGGAAATGCACCTTTTTGGTCAAATATTTTTTGTGAACTTTGAAAAGTTTTACTTCACATTAGGATAGAAACACGGCTAATGTAACTTCGTATCATACATCGATAATTTTGCCACACATTTCTCGTAATTGTGACCATATTTCTGAATCTTCTGCAACTTTTTTACTAACCACGACTTAATATTCCAGTGTTACTTTATATCTTTAAACTGCTTGCTATACTTTCTTACGTTTTCATTTTCTTCAACTCTAATTTCTAGTTACTACAACTATTTTTTTAACAGTGCTTTCTCACAATTGCAATGTTATTTCTTGTGAATTGTATTTCACAGTGTGACTTTAAATCTCAAATTTAAACGTCACATTTTTACATATCTCACATATTTCTAGTAATTGTGCCTATTTATCACAATGTTTATTTTTAACTCGCGTTATTGATGCTTTCTCAAAGTTGCAAAACTTTCTTCAACTGAGATAATGTTTCACAATGCAATGTTATATGTTAAAGGGCTCCTATCTGACCCTTTTTACAAGATGCAGTATAAGTCTTTGGTGTATCT
The DNA here is from genome assembly GCA_903798035.1 of Danio albolineatus. Taxonomy (NCBI): domain Eukaryota; kingdom Metazoa; phylum Chordata; class Actinopteri; order Cypriniformes; family Danionidae; genus Danio; species Danio albolineatus. Next base: position 4,930,955 of record CAIGQQ010037719.1, read on the forward strand.
AGAATCTGTCTATAAAATTCCAGCTCAAAATACCCATCAGATCATTTATTATACAATGCAGAAAATGCCAATTTTGGGTTCAGATCAAAGAGTAGCTGTTTTTGTAGCCTGTGCCTTTAAATGCAAATGAGCTGGTTCTCCCCGCCCACTGTTCCAACATGCATCTCTGCTTCTCATGCATTGCGTCAGATAAACAGCAGTCAGTGACAGAGACAAACACAGATGAAGCAGAAATCCAGCTCAGTCAAAAATACCAAGTATGTTTATTTGATGTATTTGTGGTAGTTTATTCAAGCCTTTCTGAAACGATGAGTCACACTAATGGCGATACAAAGTTTGCACACACACACACACACACACACCTGAAAATGTTTTAGACTTGTAACACTCACTCTTCAGGTGCAGCTGATCACAGAGAGTTGTAACAGATCTTAAAATTCAAGTTTCTTTGCAAATCCTGTTCCGTGGAGTTGTTTATCTGCGGAGACAGAGAAATCAAAAATCACTGTGATTTTGATCCAGTTTTAATGTCATAAAATTTGAAAAGAGATTTATTGTGTCTCTATCATTCCAATATGACTGTGGACACACTAAACACGCACACAGTTCTGTCTAAAAGGAGATTTTGCATTATAGGTGCCCTTTAAAACTGCAACTTTATATTGACTGTCAGTTGTATATATTATTATTATTATTATTTTATTTTATTTTTTTTTTACTTTATCATATATCTTTTTTCCTGTTCCGCCTGTATGAGTATATGTGAGCAAGTCACCATTTGATAGCTAATGCTAATGACTGTATGATGTTCATTACTGCAGCACATCTGTCTATGGGTTGTCAGCTGAAGACGAGTTGAGGTGAAAGCACAAATAAACCTGCAGAGACTCACAGTGAGACTCACAGATAGCAGACATGACAGAGCGCAGGACGCAAACACACTTCAGCTATTTATCAAAAACCTCTGGTTTCCATGGTTTCCTGTCTCAGCCCCTCCACTATTGAGTTTAAAGAGAGAGATTTCCCTTCCTTCACTTTTTAGAGCTCAACTTTATATATGCAAACTCTCTCCGAGCAAGCGTATATACTGTTGTCTTCTGTTGGAATTATATTATATTGCTGTTATTTTGGACATCTATAGTGTTTATGGACATTTATCATTGTATTACCATGTTGATTCCTTCTTTATACATTTTTTTTCTTTTTTTCATCTTTTATTTTTTCTTTTACCATCTTTTCTCACTTTTTTCTTTAGTCTATTTTTCGTCTCTTTTTTCATTCTTTCATTTTTTTTCTTCTTACTTTTGTTGTTTTTCATTGTTCTTCCATCTTTCACTTCAGTACTTTTATCTTTCTTTTTTGTTTTTTCTTAAATTTTTATTCCATTCAGTTTCTGTTCTTTTCTTTTTTCATTCTTATATTTTTTCTTTTTTCATCTTTCATTTTTCTTCGTTCTTCCATCTTTCTTTTGAATATTTTTTCTTCGTTAAGTTTTTTAATTCTTATTGTCTTTTTTGTTTTTCCATTTTTCTTTTTTACCTTCTTTTTCGTTCTTATGTTTCTTTCTTTCTTTTTCCTTTCTTGCTTTTCTGTCATAAGTTTTTTTTCTTCTTCCATTTTTTCTTCCAATTTTTTCCTTGTTTGTTCTAGCATTTTTCATTCTTGTCTTTCATCATTTGTTTCTTTCGTTGTTCTTCCATCTTTCTTTTCAATCTTCTTCAACTTTTTTATTTTTTTTATTATTTTATTTTTTATTTTTTATTGTTTACTTTTTGTCTTTCTTTTTTTGTTCTACTTCTTTTTTCTTTCGTTCTTGTTTTTCTTTTTGTTCTTGCGTTTTTTCTTCTTTCTTACATTTTCCTTTTTTGTTCTACCATTTTTCGTTCTTCTGTCTATAGTCATTTTGTCTTTGTTCTTCCATCTTTTCAATGTTTTTCTTCTTTAAGCTTTTTCATTCTTGTTTTCTTTTGTTCTTCCATTTTTCTATTCTTTCTTTCTTTCCTCCTTCCTTCCTTCCTTCCTTCTTTCTACCTTCTTTCTTTTTCTTTCCTTCTGTCTTGTTTTTCTTTCATAAATGTTCATGTTTCTCCCATTTTTTTTCCTTACATTTTTTTGTTTTACCATTTATTCTTTTGTCTTTTTTTCTTCTTTCTTTCATTGTTTTTCTTTATTCTTCCATCTTTTTTTAAGCTTTTCTTTTTTCTTTCTTACATTTTTTCTTCCATATTTCTTTTGTCTTCTTTCTTTCTTATGTTTTTTCTTTCTTTTTCTTTCTAGCATCCTTCTTAATTTTGTTCTCCCATCGCTTTCATTTATTTCTTCCATCTATCCTTTATTTTTCTTATGATCTTCTGCCTTTTTCAGTAGGTTTGTCTTGGTTGATAAGGACAACAGATCATTATGGGTGTCATAATTGCTCTCTCACACACGCGCGCGTGCACACTCACACACACACACTGCGCACCAAAGGATCCCAATTTCCAGCAGCACCCCAGTGGTTTGTGAATTTCTTAATTACACTGTGGGTCGTGGCGCTCTCTCTCACACACACACACACACACACACACACACACACACACACACACGCAGCCGCTCAAACTGTGCTCTGTCAGCAAAGGTAACCTCAGCGCTGATCAATACTGAGTCGCTAATTAAACCTCTCTCGCTCCAGCCTCTAGCATTAGCTTGAGGAAGCGCTTCATTGAACCGAGCGAAGAGCGCGAGTCTCCAACATTACTGAGTCAACGGGGGTCACGAACACAAATCCTCCGAGGTGAAGGTGCTGCTCTCGGATCAGTTTCATACTCAGCAGCAGAACAACAGCTGCTTCTGTAGGTTCAGAATCAGTTTCACATCATTACACTCGGACTAAAATGGCATCTAATTTTAGGTGACAATATACCGTTTTGGGCAACAGGCAAGTACAAAATTAAAACAAACATTGAGAGATTTTATTAAATTCTTGATATTGATTTACTTAAATGTTTTTCTTTATTATTTTTTGTTATATTAATTAGGAAGGTGTAACATTACACAAAATATATAAAAGTTTAATTGGTTTATATAAGTAAATGTGTAAATATATATATATACAGTGACATGAAAAAGTATTTGCCCCTAACTGATTTCTTATTTTTTTGCATGTTTGTCACAATTTAACATTTCAGATCATCAAACATATTTAAATATTACACAAAGATAACAAGTAAACACATCATGCACATTTGAATGAGTTTTTTCTAATCTAAATAACCCTGTGCGGAAAACTGTTTGCCCCTAAACCTAATCTGGTTGGGCCAGACTTAGGCCCCAATTACACTAATGTGTTTCAGTTTTAAAATGGCGTTTTAGAATGGGAATGATCCATGTCCACACTTGAAGTTTCACCTAACGTTTCTAAAAAAATGTCCGTCCACACTATACCGCTGAAAACGCACATCACCTGACCACACACACACGCTCTGGCATGAGCTGCAGTGGATGTGGACATCTGAGATCCATGGAGTCCGCGGGTGCTTTGAGCACAGCTCCCGGGGTGAGAGCAGCGCAGGTCAGACAGTTCATCACGGATCTTCTGCTGGATTTCATCTCACTTTAGTTGTCAAGCGAGATATTTAATTCAATGACTGATTGCTTGCCTTTTCTATTTTGTATAAACTTATTGTACGTTATTCTTTAATAATAGCAATTATTGATTATTTAAACCAATATTCAGCAAAAGAGACATGCTAAATATTTTTCTCAGAAAATGAAAGGAGGCAGTTGTGTTATAGGCTCTGTTTTGTTATAAATATATGTACAGTGACGATGACAGTCATATAAATATGTAGCTACACAATCCCTCAACATTTTTAGTGTCTGTTAATATCAAAATGAAAATAGGCAGTTCATTATTTCATGTTTTCATTTTATTGTTAAGATAGTGAAACAACATAGCCAGGGTGATGTGAAGGACATTATACGGTACACTGTTTTTACCTGACGTGTCCTCTGGAGCTTGTTTCCCATATCAAACTTGCGAAGTCTGAAATTAGGCAAAGGATGCAAGACTGAACTTTGTGCAGTTATTATTGAGGGAAAAGCCCCAAATCAGCCTCCATTTTCAGATGTCTCTGTTTTCCCCCATTCACTCTGACACAGAGCAGCAGTGTTTTCAAACCATAATGGCCTCCTCAGCGTTTTCAAAACGCTCCGTTATCAGTGCACGAAAACTCTGGGGTTGTGTGGATGGAAGGCGTAACCGTAACGAAACATATGCAATTTAAAACTAAAACGTATTAGTGTAAACGAGGCCTTAGCAGCAACAAATGCAATCAAGCATTTTCGACTTGCAATGAGTCTATTACAGAGCTGTGTTGGAATTTAAGGCCCACTCATCTTTGCAGAATGGTTGTAATTCAGCCACATATTTCAGGTTTTTGAACATGAACATTTTTTTAAAGCCATGGCACCGCATCTCAATTGGATTCATGTCAGGACTTCGACTAGGCCACTCCAAAGTCTTCAATTTGTTTTTCTTTAGCCATTCAGAAGTGGACTTGCCCAAGTTCGCTTCAACTTGAGGTCACCAACAGATGATCCTCCTTCAGGATATCTTGGCACACAGTAGAATTCATGGTTCCATTTATCACAGCAAGTTCAGGTCCTGAAGCAAATAATTGTTTAATATTTCTAATATTTTAATATTTTTAATATTTCTAATGACTTTCATAGATTAATATCACATGTCTGATGGGTTATATCTGTATTTTATTATAAAAGTGCTAAATTAAACCAAATATTAAGTTTTTATATACAATACATATAATTAGTTATATATTAATATAATTTCCATATACATATTTTATTGTTTTTTTAAATAATAAACTGATTTGTATATATTAATTAAATGTGCAATAAAGTAATTTTCTGTAGCACATTGATTGATTCTGCATGTAACAAACAGGTAAGTTTATTTTGAGAAACATTTATAATGTTTTTGGACATTAAACATGTCAGGCTAAGTAAATCAAGTGAATCAGTGACTTCTGCTGTCTTCATTTGTTTCAAAAACACAGATTTCTTTACAATTTACAACATCTTTGGATATGTTTTCTGCTGGAGATACTGTTGTCCTAAAAAAACTACAAAAAAAAAAGGAAAATAAAATCTTACGGTTTTAAAACCTTGACTTTTCCAAACTGTGGTACACCTTGAAAATGATTATCGTCCTATGCCTAGTAACAAAATGCAAACATTTCTTGCAGTAAATTTCATGACTGGGTGAATGATTTTGTTCAGAAGACTTTTGTTTTGGTCAAAACGACAGGTTATCAGAGCAGTTCAGATGTGTGGGGTCAGTTTAGCTCTGCTGCGTTTACTCTGTTTGCCTCTGCTGTGCTAGTGTGTGTCGAACGGCTGAAGCTGTGTTGGGTTGGTGTGGTTCAGTTGAGCTGCTTCAGCTGTTCAGCTTGGCTCAGTTAAGGCTAAATATGTCAAAGTGCTATAATAATTAGTAGCTTCATTACTGTCCGTGCGCTTGAATCAGGGTGTCGTTCTAGTACGGTGTAAATGAGCTGGGTGCTGATGAACCGGCCTTAATTAGACACACACACGCGCACACACACACACACACAAATACAGCACGAGTCACAGCTACAAAATGCTTTAATTAGCATGATAATGATCTGTCATTTAGAAACCCAACCCTCTTAACGCTCACACAGCGCTGGTATGCTCGTAATGTGTGTGTGTCTGTTTGTGTGTGTGCTGAAGTCTTCTTGCCCTCACATGCTGTGCGCTGGTTTTGGTTTTGCAGGCTCTCGTCTTCGTCCTGTGCGTTCTCCATCTGTGAGTCATTCTCAAGAGCGTTCAGTCATCTTCAGCACGGCCCAAAGCGTTGTCTGCAGATGAGAGAGAGAGAGATGAGAGGAAGCAATGAGATGGAAGAAAGAACAGCAGAATGAAAATTGGAAGACTTGAGCTGTTCCCGTGCTCAAATCTGATTGGCAGATTGGTAAGTCTGTTTATTAGTCACTTATGAGTCTTTCTGAAGGTTACGTCATTATGCTGGTGGGGGACGTCAAGTGAGCGATTGAATGATTTGTTCAGTCAGTTCATTCAGAAGCACTGATTCATTCAGAACTGAACAAGTGAGCCATTAGGAGAGAGTCATTGAACTATTCACTCAATCATTTTATTAAAACAGATTCATTAAGAAACGAGTGAAGTTATTGATTTGTTCACTCAATTTGTTCAAATGTACTGATTCTTTCTGAAACTGAACCATTGGATTTTGAGTGAGTCATTGAACTGTTCACTTGATAAATTAATTAAAACAGATTAAGAAACAAATTAAGTAATTGAATTATTCACTCAATTGACAAGTGAGACAACCGAGTCTTCGTGACTGATTCATTGCCTTTTTCATTTAACCAATTTGTTTGACGAGTCACTGAATCAATCGTTAAACCGATTCATTCAAACACACTTATTGATTCAGGATTGAAAAAATAATTAGTGAGTCATTGAATAATTCATTACCACTGATTTATTCACAACTGAACAAGTGAGTCTTTATGAGTGAGTCATTGAACTATTCTTTCTATCAATATGAAAACAAATTAAGACATGAACAAAGTAATTGAATCATTTACTCAATTTGTTCAAATGTACTGATTCTTTGTAACTGAATGAGTGAGTCTTTGTGAGGGATTCATTCCCATTTTCATTGAACCAATTTGTTTAACGAGTCACTGAATCAATCATTAAACCAATTTTTTCAAACACACTTATTGATTCAGGAATTGAAAAAAGAATCTTAATTAGTGAGTCATTGAATAATTTATTACCACTGATTCATTCACAACTTAACAAGTGAGTCTTTATGAGTGAGTCATTTAAAAGTAATTGAATTATTCTATTGATTTTTTTTTTTTGCAATTGTTCTGATTCTTTCTGAAATTGAACAAGTGAGTCTTTATGATGGATTCATTGCCTTGTTCCTTCTTTGGATTTTTTTAAATACATGAATAAGTCGTTGAATCAATCATTTAACCGATTCATTCAAACACATTTATTGATTCAGGATTGAAAAAAAGAATCTTAATGAGTGAGTCATTGAATAATTAATTGCCACTGATTTATCCACAACTGAACAAGTGAGTCTTCATGAGTGAGTCATTAAACTATTCAATCTAAAAAAAAATTAAACTAATTAATTATGAAATGAACAAAGTAATTAAATTATTCACTCAATTTGTTCAAATGTACTGATTCCTTCTGAAACTGAACGAGTACATCTTCATTAGTTATTCATTGCCTTGTTCAAGCAACCAATTTGTTTAAACATAAGAATGAGTCAATGAATCAATCATTCAACCGATTCATTCAAACACACTTATTGATTCAGGAATCGAAAAAAGAATCTTAATGAGTGAGTCAATAATTCATTACCACTGATTTATTATTTCATTGAACGTTTCACTCTATAATTTCATTGAAAAAGATTCATTAAGAAATGAATGAAGTAATTGAATCATTTACTCAATTTGTTCAAATGTACTGATTCTTTCTGAAACTGAATGATTGAGTCTTCGTGAATGATTCATTCCCTTTTCATTTAACCAGTTTGTTTAACGAGTCACTGAATCAATAAATAAACCAATTCATTCAAACACACTTATTGATTCAGGAATTGAAAAAATAATCTTAATTAGTAAGTCATTAAATAATTCATTACAACTGATTTATTCACAAGAGTCTTCATG
>CAIGQQ010037719.1:4945500-4958794 GCA_903798035.1 Danio albolineatus
GTGTGTGTGTGTGTGTGTGTGTGTGTGTGTGTGTGTGTGTGTGTTTGTGTGTGCGCGCGCGCGGTACATACTGTACCATCATATGGTTTGGGGGGGGCTCAAATTTTTGTATACGTACATGGGGGGGCCCCAAGGAAAAAGGTTGGGAACCACTGGTGTATTAGATATCAGTTGTTGTTTTTTTATTAAATGTGTTGCTTTCTGGCCTGTTTCTGCTGTATGTGGGCCAACTGGGCCACTAAAGTCTCCATAGAATCCTTATTTTAGTTTCAAAGCCAAATATTCACTCACTCTTAGCATCACAGTTTGCATTTTTAATACTAAGAACACCATCACGGCTGAAAATAAAAGCGCTCAGCTGCACGAGGAGTCTGTGAGGGGGCAGGACACGTCTGTACCTGTCCGCCGTTAACAGCCCGCTGCTGCTGTTCTCCACTATCAGCGGCTGTTTTCGCATTCAGCAGACCCGTGTTCTGCAGCTCGCGGTGGGAAACGTGCCAGGGAGGGAAAAAAATTCTCAGTACGACCACTAACGGTGGATGACAACAACGTTTCCCCCTCCGCATTTCATGGCTCATTCGCGGGCCGCTCTCATCTTTTCCTCTGCGTTACGTCAGCCTTGTTCTGCTATGTCTGATCGTGTGTGTGTGTGTGTGTCTGTGTGTGTGCAGAGGTGCAGCGGGCACTGGGAGGGCATCAAAGGCTGTCAGAGCGAATCAAAGACCCTGCCAACCTTGGCAAGCCGGGCACACACGCACACATTCTCTTTCACTTTCTGCCAAGTCTTTTTTTTTTAGTCCTGATTTTGGCCACGTCCGTCCTCTCGTTTGCGTGTGTGTTTTCCGCCGTTGATCATTACAAATGGCAGAGGTCAGTCGGCTGGCAGATGTCCCCGCTGCATGGGCCGCCCTTTCAATCTCTATCCATCTCGTTTTCTTTTCTCTTTTTTTCTCCATCTAGTTATCTGGTGATCCGTCTTCTCCTTGGCTGTAATTAAACGTTTTGAGATTCGCTGAGAAGTCACCGAGAGCCTGAAAGGATTAGGGGGATTCTCTGGTGCTGGACTTTATACGTTCTTTTCAGGGTTTTCTAGGCATGTGATGGGTGTTGTGTACAGGGATGTCTTTTTTGTTACATTTTCATGACTGGGATTTAGAAGACAAAATCTTTTTATATATTTCATAGATATATATTTTTTCTTATATTTATCATTACTTTTCCTTAGTGTTCTCTAAAGAAATGTTTTTTTTTATTGTACTTTTTAAAATATTTTAATCATCAAAATATTTATTAAATATATATTAAATATTATAATTAATTTTACATTTGTTTTTATTTCTGCTAGTATTTTTTTCAGTTTATGAAACTATTATTAGTAGTTTTTATAATGTATTTATAGTTTTTTTGTGCTTCAAAAAGGGAATTAAATATAATTAAAATATTTTAATATCTTAGAATCATTCAGTAATCTTTAGATTTTTTTATTTTCATGCAAATGCAAAAAAAAAAAGTACAATTATTTTGGCCTCTTTTTTTAAAAAATTCTTTTAATTTAATTCAATTTGTTTACATGTACCAAAACTAAAAACATTTTAAAAATAATACAGTTTTAGAAACACTTACAATAAAGTCATACGAAATAGTTAGGACACCCTATGAAAATCCAGTTTTTCCATTCATTCATTCATTTTCTTGTCGGCTTAGTCCCTTTATTAATCCTGAGGTTTCCACAGCGGAATAATCCACCAACTTATCCAGCATTTGTTTTACGCAGCGGATGCCCTTCCATCTCTGGGAAACATCCATACATTCTCATTCACACACATACACTACGGACAATTTAGCCTTCCCAATTCACCCATACCGCATATCTTTGGACTTGTGGGGGAAACCGGAGCACCCGGAGGAAACCCACGCAACCACGGGGAGAACATGCAAACTCCACACAGAAATGCCAACTGACCCAGCCGAGACTCGAACCAGCGACCTTCTGACTGTGAGGCAAACGTGCTACTCACTACGCCACGGTGGCACCCAGTTTTTCTAAATCATGGCATACAAATGATCTAATCTTTGTCAGTTCTTAAAATAAATAAAAAAACCTTGGATAAAAACAACAAGATTAAAGAAAGTGCCTGATCTGATGGTCAGCAGAAAGTTTAGCAGGGTGTCCTATAACTTTTTCACATGACTTTATCTGAATCACTAATACCCAAACAAATGTCATGAATTAAAAAAAAACCATGTTGCTCAACATTTACAAGCTTCCATCTGAGTTGTGACGCTGCTTTGGAAGCAAGTGAAAATGACAATGCTGAAAACGCTGCACAGGTGACAACAAAGTGGCACGTCTCGCAGGAGTGCTGAGAAGATGTGTAATTTCCTGTGATGATAATCTAGAGCTTGTTGTCTGTTTCGCTTTCGCCTTTTTCGCTTCTCCGATTTCATGCATAAGAAAATGACTTCACTTAAGTAGCATCAGAAACCAGAGAACTGAGACACCAGTGAAGCTTTTAGACCGTGATTCACCACAAACTACTGACGCTCTCGGTCGTGAAGTATCGTAAGCTTTCCCTTCTGCATTAGATCAGCGTGCTTGAGTGGATGCCAGCTTATCAGTGCCAGCCTGCCAATGCAACAGTCAGCCATCAGTGCCCTGCAGTCCAGCCAATGCAAATGTCAGGCTTTTTTAGTGTAGCACAGAGAGAAAATGGACTTTATCTTGCACATTTTATATTAGTGACTTTTGAGAATGATGCTTTTTCACAGTCAGTGTTCGCATTTGGCTAATTTGATTAGTTTCTGTCAAGCAACAGGTGAAATAGGGTCTGTTTACATCTAATTGTACACTCTCAGAAATAAAGGTACGCGAGCTGTCACTGGGGTGGTACCTTTTCTAAAGGTACACATTTGTACTTAAAGGGTCTATATTGGTACCTCAAACGTATATATTAGTACCCAAAAGTTTTAAGAGGAACACTTTTGTACTTTTTAGGTACTAGTATGTACCCTTGAGGTAATAATATGGACCCTTTAGGTACAAATGTGTACCTTTATGGACCTTATGTCCATCTGAACAAAAGTGATGCAGAACAGTTGCTCAGTGGTTAGCATTGTTGCCTCACAGCAAGAAGGTCGCTGGTTTGAGTCCCAGTTGACATTTCTGTGGGTAGTTTGCATGTTTGCGTGGGTTTCTTCCAGTTTCCTCTACAGACCAAAGACATGCGCTATAGGTGAGTTGAACTAAACTAAATTGTCTGTAGTGTATGTGAGTGCATGTCAATAAGTGTGTATCTGTGTTTCCCAATACTGGGTTGCAGCTAGAAGGGCATCCGCTGTGTAGAAACATATGCTGGATTAGTTGGCAGTTCATTTCGTTGTGGTGACCTCTGATACTAAGCCAAAGGAGAATGAATGAATAAATGAACAAATGTAGACAATGTTACTTAAAGGCTCTAAATGGGGTGTAAAAGGCTTTAAATTTGTCCACTTTGGATCACTTTTAGGTGCTATTAAAACATAGAACCAACATCGTATGGTTCAACATAGAACCAATCGTGGAACCAACATCACTACTTGCAATACACTTTTTTACACACTCATACACGTATTTAACAACACACTTTACATGCCAATCTGCACATAACAGCTGCACATATAACGTTGTATATAGTAATACGCCTGTACATACACTTGTCAATTTGTATATTTGCATTTAACACTTACTTCTATTTTTTGAATATATTTATTATCTGTTTTTTGTCCTGTCTCTGTAATTCTGTTGCACTGTAGAAGCTCTGTCACGAAAACAAATTCCTCGTATGTGTAAACATACCTGGCAATAAAGCTCTCTCTGATTCTGATTCTGATAGAAGTTTTGTTATGGTTATGCCTGGCCACACTACTCCAGCATCTTTGGCCTCTGAGCATTTTGAAAATGCTGAAGACCCCGCTATAGTTTGGTAATGCTGGCTTTTGATAATGGGGACATGGCTATCTGAACTGTTACCTACTGTTTTCTAGTTCGACAAGCCACTCTCATATGACAATTTAGTTTTCATAATGCAAACATGGCTGTCTGGACTGTTACCTATTATTTTCTTGATCGTCAAGCCACTCTCATATGAGAATTTAGGACTGTTGTAACCTACTGTTTTCTAGTTCGTCAAGCCACTCTCATATGACAATTTAAAGAAGCAATAGCTGTTAAAGCTGCTATAGAAGTTAGTTGCTTTATAAATACAATAGTTTACATATCTACAGCTTTATGGGCATCCCAGTTTTTCCTTATAAAAACAACTTTTAAATATCATTATTTAAAAATGAAACTAATACAATCTTTCATGTAAAAACGTCGCAAAACATTTTTATTGACTAAAACTACAGTAAAATGACTAAAATCTAGGACAAGGTTAACTTAAACTTAAAAAGTATATCCAGCTCAGGGCTGATTTAAATAATAGGACAATTCCACGCCAATAGCCTAGTGCTTGGTGCATTGAAACATAGCACCGATGTGCTCACGGCGACCCAAGTTCGATTCCCGGCCCAAGGTCCTTTGCCGATCCTTCCCCATCTCTGCTCCCCACATTCTCCACTGTCCTATGAATAAAAGTGAAACCTTTAAAAAATAACAAAATATTAAAGACTAATATTTTAATAAATATTTAAGACTAAATTAACATTAGTTTAAAAAGGTTAGATTTATGGCTTTTGTGTCCAAAAAAGAGATGAGAGATGCTTTTTATACAAGATAATATAGTTAGTAACACATTTTTATGCCTATTATTAGCCAGATTTCAAGTTTTTTTTTTTTTTGGTAAAGTTTTCTTTCCAACCCCTGTGAATATAAGCGACCTGCTGCGACAGGTAGTTTTTGTATCTGCTGGAAATTAGTTCACTTTGGAGAACACATAAAACACACATTTCGTGTGCACGGAATCACATGATGAACCGCAAACGAGTTTGCAGCGGCGTTAATTGAAATACTCTGCGGAGTCTTAGCCGTTCGCTGACAAATATCAGCCCGCATTTTATAAAACGAGCACGCAATTTGGCAGCTTTTCTTTTCTCATGCTACCGCCGCGCCACCCCCATCCCTCTGTCTCTCTCTTTCACATCAAAGCCGAGCCGAGTGCGATATTGAGGAATTCCATTTGCTGAGCGTCTTTAATAGGTGCGACGGCAGACACGGGTGCGGGGAGGAATCTGATAAAGAGAGAGAGGCAAGCAAGCGTGAGAGAGAATTAAAGGAAGCGTCAGATCTGGCAGAGACGAGCGAGCGAGCGAATGGAGAGAGAGAGAATCAAATGGGTCTCGCCGGCTGAAGGGCGCCGTGACTCACAAGTGCTCCGTGACTGTTTCCCAAAGCACCTCCACGCACTCATCTTACCTGCCAGTTTCCTCAGACGCCACGCTTATTAAACCGTTACGACTGTCTACCGATGATTCTGAAACAGCCTTTTCTCGAGTGAAAAATGCAGTCGGGACCAAGAGTGCATTTGGGGGCCCCTAACGACCAAATTTTGCCATCATTTACTCACCCTTGTGTCATTCCAAAGCTTTTATTCATATTAGGAAGGTAAATTAAGTCTGAAAGATTTCTGTCTCTCTGTCAGAGGCAGTTCTAGCAGGTGGCCAGGGGCCCCTGTGTCAACAACCACCCCTCTGGTCCCCTAAATTTGGAATTGAATAATGGATGAGAGGAAACTGCATTTGCAAAAGTTGCAGAACAAAGTGTCATTAGTGACCTCTTTAATGCACATCAGAGATCTTTCTTCTGGATGCGCACAGTAATTAACTGCACCTTTACTCATCTGTGTTGCCAGATTTTGGTGGAAAAAACAGATGATAACAAGTCAAAATATTAATTTTGAGTAAATCCCTGTACTTTATATAGAATAATACTAAAGATATCGATCCACGTCTGATTGCTCTTATAACCTTAAGAATCAATTTGTGAGCCAAGCCTAAATAACAAGCCCATAGACACCTACACTACCTGACAAACGTCTTGTCGTCAATCTCAGTTGTAAGAGCAACAAATAAAAATAACTTGCCTTCTAGTTGATCATTTGGAAAAGTGGCAGAAGGTAGATTTTCCAATGAATCATCTGTTGAACTGCATCCCAATCATCACAAATACTGCAGAAGACCTATTGGAACCCACATGGACCCAAGATTCTCTCAGAAATCAGTCAAGTTTGGTGAAGGAAAATCATGGTTTGGGGGTACAATTCAGTATGGTGGTGTGCGAGAGATCTGCAGAGTGGGTGGAAACATCAACAGCTTGAGGTATCAAGACATTTGGGCTGGCCATTACATTACAAACCACAAGAGAGGGCAAATTCTTCAGCAGGATAGCACTCCTTCTCATACTTCAGCCTCCACATCAAAGTTCCTGAAAGCAAAGAACGTCAAGGTGCTCCAGGATTGGCCAGCCCAGTCACCAGGCATGAACATTATTGAGCATGTCTGGGGTAAGATGATGGAGGAGGCGTTGAAGATGAATCCAAAGAATCTTGATGAACTCTGGGAGTCCTGCAAGAACGCTTTCTTTGCCATTCCAGATGACTTTATTAATAAGTTATTTGAGTCATTGCAGAGATGTATGGATGCAGTCCTCCAAGCTCATGGGAGTCATGCACAATATTAATTCTTTTCCCACTGCACCATGACTTTATATTTTACACTGTACATTATTTCTTATAAGTGAGAAGACTTTTGTCTAAGCAAAGTCAGACCTTACTGTCCTGATTAAATTCAAGGCATGATCATATTTTATTTTGGTAGGCAAGTAATTATTTGTTGTTTCTAAAACTTGGATAGGTGACAAGACTTTTGTCAGGTCGTATATAAATAGGAATGCACCAAGATTTTGACTGTCGAAATTTGCAATTTTGGTTTTTGAGAAAAGCATGAAGAAAGAAAAAGCAGCCTAAAATATGAGCCATAAAAAAGGCTATGCTGCACCAGTGTTTCACTTTCCCTCTAGCCACTGGAGTGAAACAGCTTTCAGACTGGACACAGAAAGCACTTCTTTATGAAACCTATGTTACTGTGCTGTTACGGCAATGCTGGTAAACTGATGTCTCCCGCCTCATTCACTGTCAGTAAAATTTCATTGTTTATAAAATAGGGTCATTTTATTAACTTGTTTTTTATTAGTATAATTTAAGTTAAAATAAACTTTAAAATTCTTACAAAATTGTTTTATATAATTTATTAAAATAATAAATATTACAAAAATTATTTTGGTTTTTAGCCAAATGTGTCCAGATTTTTTGGTTTCCATTTCAGCCAAAGATTGTTATATTGCTGCATTCCTACTTAGAAGTGAACATGGCAAAACTGCAAGTGCTCATAAACCTTGATGCTTCTGTTGCCAGGGGTTTAGTTCAAAGTGCACAACATAATATTCCTTTAGTAATTAAATATTAAATTGGTCAAAAATAGTGGAAATCAAATACGCAAAACAACTCACTGTAAGTTACCACACTGTCAAATATCCAATTTCACGAGCAAGCCTGTACACACAATGAACAATAATATAGAGAGGCTACTTAATTAAAAGCCTTTGTCAATACTGAAACTTTTAAACTGTATGTTGATTAAACTATCTGGTTGTCCACTTAAAGTAGATGCTTGTTATCTAGCTAACATTCATTTTAAAGCTACGTTCTATAAAGCAGTCACGATGTGTAAAAAGTCAGCAGCTATTGGACTATTTATTTCTATAGCGCTTTTACAATGTAGATTCTGTCAAACAGCTTAACATAGAAGTTCTAGTAAAATAAAACTGTGTCAGTCCAGTTTTCAGTGTTGAAGTTCAGTTTAGTTCAGTTCAGTGTGGTTTAAATTTCACTGCTGAAAGTCCAAACACTGAAGAGCAAATCCATTGATGTGCAGCTCCACGAGTCCCAAACCAGGCAAGCTAGTGGTGACAGTGGCGAGGAACGAAACTTCACCAATTGACGAAAGTGAAGGAAACAACCACTAAGAACCATTTCTCCTCTGGCCAAACTTCTTGTGCAGAGCTGCAGTCTAGGCACCGGAGGCTGGAGAATGCTAGATGTCCATCATGGAGAGGCCGCAAATTTGAGTAGGTCATCGGCGGGTGTTCAGGCTGGCCCATGGGATCAATGTTAAGACTCGTCTGTCACTGGGGTCTTTCAGGAATCAGTCTCATGCTCTCCACTCTTCCATGACCCCTACAACATCTGCTCAGGATATGGCCTGGTCCAGGATTATGGATACCTTGGCATCATATTTTCACAGGTCTTGGATCGCATCAGTGGCGCTGCACAATCTCTAGAGGCTTCGGGAGGAGTATCCCCAGGTGGAAATAAAGAATAAAGCAAAACCTGTTAAAAATGACAAATGATTAATTAATAATAGTAAATGATGTCAAACATTTCTCAAAATTCAATTAAATATTGGTCTAAAATGCCACTGCTCTCTACTGAAAGTCTATCTGCCTGTGCTTCAGATGAACCTAGCCCATGCTAATCCCTAACCCCTTCGGTTCAGTGTAGGGATGTCATGGACTGATTCCAGATCAGCTGCAGCCAGTTGTGGGAAGGACAAACTGCAGGTCAGTGTGGAAATATTTGAGAGTTCAGGGGAATAAACTTGAACCATTGCAAGTCCCACAGTTGTCCTCGGTGAGTTTATTCCCTTAAGCTCAGTGTGGAAAATGCGCTGTGTTTTTCAGCGCATGGATCCACTCACAGTTTAATCCCGCACAGTGGGGATCGCCGTCTGGAGATTGTGCAGCATCCAAGACTGAGTCGCCGCTTGCTGACCTCCTCACACATGCTCCTCCTGTTATGGCCTATATGTTCGTGGTGTGTGTGTGCGCGCGCTGCGTACCGCTTTCATCCCCAGCTGAAGGGTACTTACAGGCCAAATTTCCAAATGCGTAAGAGTCAGCCCTCCCACTGGAGAGAAAGAGAGAGAGAGAGAGAGAGAGAGACCGAATGAATTCTTACACAGCTCTGGGAATTGGGTCTCGGCGGCTGGGGCTATTAATATATTTCTGCAGCCCAGAGAGAGAGAGACAGCGAGATAGACAGGCAGAGAGAGAGACATGTAGATAGATGCAGCGATAGACAGAGAAAGGGAGAGAAATGGACAAAGATGATAAGGTAGGTGGAAATGAAGAGACAGACAGGAAGAATATGCAGAAGGAAAGCAATATAGGAATGTAAAGTCAGACTGAGAAACCAAACAGATTGAAAGAAAGATAGACGGGTATATACAGGCAAAACAGAAGATATGCACAAAGATAAGCACTGAAAGAGAGCACCTAGATAGATAGATGGATGGATGGATGGATGGATGGATGGATGGATGGATGGATGGTTGGATGGATGGATGGATAGATAGGCCTGAAACCGATCTCTGAATATCCGAATGGATGCGTTTCTTTCGTGTTTACACAGTCATAGAACAGATCCGATCGGTGTCACATATGAGCAAAAAATCGGAATTGGCTCACATTTAACTGGCAGTGTAAACAGGGCCAAAGAGACCAGAAAGACAGACAGGTAGACAGAGGCAGAAAGACAGAGAGATTTTGGCAGACAGATAGACAGAAATAAAGACATGGAAAGAGAAAGACAGGTAGATGGAAACAAAGGCACACACAGAGAGACAGACAGGTCTATAGAGACGAAGAGATAAATGTGCCAACAGAGAGACAGACAGGCAAAGAGAACAGAAAAACTAACAGACAGGTAGAGTGAAAAAAGATGAACACAGTCAGAAGGGCAGACAACGAGATAGACAGGCAGCGAGAGAGAGACGGGTGAGGGTCTGAAAGGCACTGCAGGGAAACGCTGCATGTAGGCTGTGTGTGTTTCCAGCAGGCTTATGTATGGAAAGAGAAAGACAGGTAGATGGAAACAAAGGCACACACAGAGAGACAGACAGGTCCATAGAGACGGAAAGATAAATGTGCCAACAGAGAGACAGACAGGCAAAGAGAGATCAGAAAAACTAACAGACAGGTGAAAAAAGATGAACACAGTCAGAAGGGCACACAACGAGATAGACAGGCAGAGAGAGAGAGAGAGACGGGTGAGGGACTGAAAGGCACTGCAGGGAAACGCTGCATGTAGGCTACGTGTGTTTCCAGCAGGCTTATGTATCGGTCATCAATGCACAGTTAAGAATATCGATCAGGCCGTTATTGATGAACGCGCATGTTACAGAAAGTGTGACCCGACACACAGCCCGCTTTCTCTCCCTGTGACTCCAGGTCAACTTGATCTGACCTCACTTGTAACGATTTCAGACGCAACCGCAGAACACGTCGCCTGCTCTCGAATGAGCTACTCAGCCCGCAGGAAGGGCATCATCAATACAATTATCATATCGCAGTTTATGACATTACGGTCGAGTCGTCGAATCGAACGCAATTGAATTAAATCACGCCGGCTCGTTACAGGTGACGACAGACAGGCCGAGTCAGTCATCACGCCTCAAGCAAGCGCGCAAGAGAGAGAGAGAGAGGGGGATTTGGCTCTTTATCTCTCCGCTGCTCTGCGCTGCTCAACGGCCAGTAAGCAGGATTAATGGTCCTGTCTCAGCGTGAGCCAGGTACACACACACACACGCACACACACTGCAAGCCGCCACACAATCTCAAACACACACACATAGAGAGAGCGAGCGGGGCCAGTAATCGCATGCAAACAGCACACGCTTTTCAGGCAGCGCTACGTGCGCACACACATACTCGCATTTCAAAAGCACAGGAAGCACCTGTTTCTCTCCCACAGAGCCTTGCGCACACACGCGCTGCTGCGTTCATTCCCTCACGCTCTGTCTCTTCTCTCGTCTCAGCTCTCGTCCCGCTCCTGCAGTCAGGGTTTCCCTGCTGCTCTTCAGACGCCAGTGGAGCGTGACGGCAAGACGTTCCCCGGAGAAATGCCGCAGCCGTAGACCTCTACCACTTCGTCCCTGCGATCGTTTCTGTAAATACATGAACAGACTGTAGCGTACTAGCCAAAGCTGATGCGGTACATTAGAAAATGTCCTTTCGACTAAGTTGAGAAGGACAAACATGAAAGGCTATGTTGTAGAGGAATTAGCCCCTTTTGCACAGTTTGCAAAGTATTTTGCTGATTAGCACAGGCTAAGTGGCTGTGCATTTAGCATGCACCTCTCTCCTCTGGGCATCATTGTCAAGTTTAGATATGGCACAGCACAGACAAAACTCTGAGAACACCTGAGAGTTAACGCTGATATTTCAGAGAACAGTACAGCTATGGCAGTTGGCGCAGGTACTAGGCCTAATTTGCAGAACAAGGCACAGATGACTGCAGTGGAACTGAAGGAGTTAGCGCATCACTAGCACATTTCAGTTGAGATGTTATGCCAAGAGGATGTTCTCATGTCACCATTAGTACCCCAATTATAATAATTAATTATTTGCATTTATGTAGCCTAGCATATTTTCTTGATACACAGAGTTTTGCTGATTTGGGGGGAATCTCCTCAATCATTGTCAGTATAACCTCCATCTGGGTAATGCGACGGCAGCCATTTTGCAGACCACACACCAACTTATTGGTGGAGAGGGTGATGGAGGTCACCCTGTGATATGGTGATGGTTTCTAGTCTTTTCTAAGGACATCCTGGGATTTTTAATGTGACTGAGTCACAGAGACTTTGGTTTAACTTCTCATCCAAAGCTCAGTGACATTATAGTGTTCCCATCAATATACTGGGGCATTAGGACTCACGCAGACCGCAAGATGCGTACCCTCTGTTGGAGTCACTAACACTCTTCCAGTGTGTAGTGAAACAAGGTCCTTACTGTCTTTACCAGTGGCCGAATACACCACATACTGATTCGCAACCTCAAAAACTATGGGGTGATCGAGAGACACACCCTTAGCTATGTTTGTGAGATAGCATATATGTTAGGAAACATTCATATTTCTTCGACTTAGTCCCTTTATTCATCAGGGGTCGCTACAGTGGAATGAACCACCAACTTTTCCAGCATATGTTTTACGCAGTGGATGCCCTTCCAGCTGCAACCCAGTACTGGGAAACATCCATACACACTAATTTTCACACATATACTACAGCCAATTTAGGTTATTCATTATAGCGCATGTGTTTGGACTGTGGGGGAACACCACTCGAAAATGGGGAGAACATACAAACTCCACACAGAAATGCCAACTGACCAGTGACCTTATTGATGTAGCGGTGCTAACCTCTGAGCCACCATGTCTCCATGTTAGGAAATAGAAAGTTCCAAAGGCATCCAAGGTATGTTAGCACAGTTAACTGAGGTTAACCAAACTAGCATAGGTAAAGATGGCACATTTGATGGAATTAGCAGTAATCCAGGCAAAAATAGCTGCTGACCGCAGCTAATTCAGTGAACAGATGAAGCAGATATAGCTAATACGGGTAACTTGAAGGACAGTTAGCATATACTATAATTGTGATGTAATTTAAGAGGTCGCTCAACTTAAATCGCTATATTAGCATCCACACCATTCTGTTAATAACGGTTTACAGTTGAGTTTCTTGCCACTTCTAAAGAGTGAATCTTTAAAGCTTTGAGAATACGAATCTAATACACTTCTTAGCATTGTTTCAGTATATTCTGGGAGAATTACAACTGAGCTGTGCTACATCAGAAAGCGACTTCATTACTAGTATTATTAAAGACTAAATTTAATATCGAAGTAATTGCTCAGAGAAACAGCGAACAGACACAATTTAAAACTCTGCCCAATGATATTTCGATCTGAGGACAATCTAGCAAAGTCTCGCGTTTACGTCCAGCCGTGAAATAAAATGAAATACTTTCATCTCAGGCGCGGGCAGAAGCAGAGTGAAAGGCCTGACAGAGGAGCGAAACGACGGCCCGGCACTGGGAATGACTCTGCGTGCGCAGTATCTGCCGCTGGACGGTGATCTGTGCGTGTGAAAGCGCGCTATTAAAATGATAAGAGAGAATTTTAACCAGATTAAAACGAGACGCGGGACGCCGCCGCAGCAACGGACCGGATACTTTTGGTGGAAACGTTTTGCGCGGCACACTTCCTGCATCTCTCTCTCTCTCTCTACACAGTAAATAGTAGAAGTAAAAGAAAGGAAAAAAAAGATATATACACATAATATTATCCAATGTATCATATTATTATTCAATATATCATATTATTGTTCAGTATATCATAGTATTATTTAGTATATCATATTCTTATTCAGTATATCATATTATTATGAAATATGTCATATCATTTCATATATATATATATATATA
>CAIGQQ010037719.1:4972891-4985863 GCA_903798035.1 Danio albolineatus
TCTCTCTCTCTCTCTCTCTCTCTCTCTCTCTCTCTCTCTCTCTCTCTGGTGTCTGATGTTACACAGATGCTGCTGTGATTGTTCTCCAGAGGCCTTGACACACACGCGTTGAATCCAAACCAAACGCTCTTGTATTCAGTCTTGTTTTTGTTTCATGGTCTGGACTTTCTTTTGACTTCCATTGATTTTTTTTAAATTATTTTTTAAAGTAATTATACTTTTAGATATTGTTACTCTTTACACTTGAACTTTTAGAAAAACCTTTTTGGAATTTAATTTAGGCTTTTTTTAGCAAAGCATTTTTGAATCTGTAGCAAAACATGTACAACACACATACAAGCTAATATTCATGACTTAATTTGTTAAACATTTGCTTAATTAGCGTTTTTGCCTTGCGCAATATGCCTAAAAATACTTTTGTTGACATTTATTGTTAATAATTTACACCCGGTCACACTCACAAACACACTAAATGTTTGTATGTGTATGTGGGTTTGCAAACATTGATATACATTCATTCATTTTCTTTTCGGCTTAATCCCTTTATTAATCTGGGGTCGCCACAGCGGAATGAACCACCAACTTATCCAGCATATGTTTTACGCAGCGGATGCCCTTCCAGCTGCAACCCATCTCTCATTTACTACAGACAATTTAGCTTACCCAATTCACCTATACCACATGTCTTTGGACTTGTGGGAGAAACCAGAGCACCCACGCGATCACGGGGAGAACATGCAAACTGACCCAGCCGAGGCTCGAACCAGTGACCTTCTTGCTGTGAGGCGATAATGCTACCCACTATGCCACCGCGGCGCCCAGATAGATCTACATATACATTTTAAATGAAAGAAAACTGTGTGCACTGTAAAAAAAAAGCTAAACCTGATCCAAACACAAACAAAGCTTTCTGGTCGTTAAACACTTACTGTTTGGTTTCTCAGAGCTGCATCAATATTCATTAATGTGTTACACTGACAGTTCATTTGAGTCACAGCTTAAGGTCAAAGGTTAAAGGTCACAGACAGACCTGTGAACAATAAGCCTGATTCAGCTCCTATGTTTACAATTTGCTTTTAACTGGACTGTCACTGAGTCACAGACCGTAGTGTTTACTATCATAGGAGCTTCGGGTTAGATTCGGTTTTACAAATAATTAATCTAAACTCCAAAACAAAGAGGCAACGTGTAAATCTTTAAACCTTTTAGTCATTATTTTCACACTCGAGCGTTAATTTTTAAACGAGGAAATATTCAACACTTGGTTGGTTTCTGCTTTTATTATCTTTAAATCACTTCCTTAATCTTCAACCTGAAACGTGCTGTGTTTGTCTTACTGTACCCTTCAGTCTTACATTAGTTCTGTACACAAACTAGTTCAGCGCTTGCTTGATGTTGAACTCGTTTCATGCTGACAGGGTTTAACATTTATAAGTTTACCTGATTTTGCAACTAAAAGGGTAATTTTGCATTGAACACTGCTAACATACTACAAAAAGTCTTAATGCCTTTATTTTTGTTAGTGGAATGAAATAAATTTCTCAACTTACATCAGCTAAACGGACTAAAAAGATTGAGTTAAACTTTATAACAAAGTTTTTCTTATTAAAAATGTGATTTACTTATTAAAAAAGTTAAATTAACTTAAAAATGTTGTTATACATTTTGTACAGTGAATACAAACACAATAAATGAGCTTGTTTTGCATATCTGGTTATTAAAGGCTTAACAACACCTGTTTGCAGGGCCGGATCAACCAATGGGCATTATGGGCACAGGCTCAGGGGCCCTTTCGAGAATTGATCATGAAGCCTGTTCGAATCCAGAGTCTGACGAACACGTTCTTCTTTTTCCCCCACTACATATCAGATTTTGTCTACTCTTCATCACGAGGAAGATAAGTAGGAATCATTAATAAGTGTGTGTATTAGGCTCAGATTTATAGAACTGGATTGGAGAGGTGTTATATCCAAATCATATGCATTGTAAGTTTTCAGAAATTATACATTAAAAATACCCTTAAATATACATTTTTAGTATGCTTCAGTGAACTTGAACAAGTATATTAAAATCAATTTTCACCAGTTTTATTAGTATTGCATAAATTGCATTAGTATTAGTGTAAATGCTTTAAAATGAGTTAAATCTTTGTAGACTACAAATATATGTACTGTATATCATTTATTTTTAAAATGTGGGCAATACATTATAGATTAATTTCATTTAAAAATGTATTATATTAATCTTATTTTTTAACTTAACTATCGGGGTGCTGCCAAGTAGAGGGCCCTACAAGGCATTGTGCCCAGGGGCCTCTGAGTTCTTAATCTGGGCCTGCCTGTTTGTGACCTTTTTCTCCTCTCATTACCTTCACATACACTGTGTGTGTGTATGTTTTTGTTTTTTTTTTGACAGTGAGGGGTCATGACCTTGTCATCAAAGATTCTGTTTATTTTTAGCCTGACAGTGAAAGGACAGACAGTATGTGCACCTAAATAACCTACCTAGCACGTTTTGATGAAATGCTTTGTTTTTATCAGCATTTATTGTTAGCATTATGATGTTCAGTGCATTATTTTGTTAAACTAGGATTTCAGTTGAACTTAGAATCACCAGCGGGAAACTAAACAATAGTTCCATCCAACTATTTTTATGCACATTTTGGTTGATGGTAACATCAAGATGCGCATAAATTTTGGGGAAGAAAATGAGAATAACAGAGTAGGATTAACTTTTTGTTCGATAAGGAAAAATTTGCATAAACTATGATGGAAACACTTTTACCAAACAAATTCCAGTATGTGCATTAAAAAAAGTCATGTATGTAAATGGACAAACCAGCAGGCAGAACACATTGTAAAACATCTGAAATGTTGTTTAGATCATTCTAAAAGGCTGTAACCATTTTAGTACCAGTGTTACTACATTATTAATTACCTCCAGAATTGCCAATAGCGTCTGTGCTCATGCCCTCAAACGCCACCACATGTTCATTGTGTGTTGGCATTTTTTTTCTGAGGCACGAGTCATTTATTAAAGAAAAGACTCACACAGCTTCTCCTAAAGCAGCAAATTCCATTTTTACTGTTGATATTTGGCGCCAGTTAATCAGGAAGTGGCGATTTTGTTCTCCTTGGCTCATTGGATGGAAGCGCTGTTTAATTCGCATGTCTTTAAATATAAAATTCCAGTTTTGCGCATACATTTAATTCACATCTTTAGATGGAATCTGGCCTGAAGTGGACTGTGTGAACATGCACGCATGCTTATCTGTGCTTTGCTTTTAAATTTTAATTGACCTAATATAAGAGCAGGTCTTCAGAAGACACTTGCTTTTATAGGTGACTGATAACAGCTGATGAAATGCCTGTACTAGTTTTTAAACGGCAAGTTGTGACAACTTTTTTCTACGTAGGCTACAACATGCCCTGGAACTAGGGCTGGACAGTAAATCATTTCAGCATTGACATCATAATGTGTGCATGCGCAATAGTCACATCGCAGCATCTGTAATGTATAGTTGGGATTTTTCACAAGATGTTATGACCCTTTAATGGTCATCATAATCTTAAATCCTTGAAAGTTTTTAATATTCAGTTTTTTTTTTAAACGAATGAACATTTCTATGTATTTATGTATGTTATCAGCTTTGCTTCAAATTACAAAAAGCGAATTACGCTTGTGCGAGGCATTTCTAATGCAGCGTCTATGGGACAGGACAGTAAATTAGACGTTATTCTCCCCTCTGGCTGCCGTCATCAGTCTGACACAATTGTTTTCCTGTTTCTGAAAGTCTTAATAACATCATTATGGAGTTTTTATTTTATTATTTGAGCAAATAATATTGTAAAAATAATTATTTGTTGTACTCTCCCATTCCCTGCGCTCTAGGTTTTCCCAACTAAGACGATTTCCGCTACTTAGAAACCCGGATATGTGAAAAGGGTCTACTGTTGATCAGCAATGAAGAAGGTACAGTGTTAACATTTTACATTACATTTGAATATTCAATAGGGGCAGGATAATATGAGGTGGTGCTTCTTGTAATGGCAGATCGAACAAATATCAATGTTGCAATTCTAGGAAATGTATGTGCTGATAATAAAAGAAATGCATCTTATAACTTTTTGATGCATTTTTCCAGCTTCATTTACTAATATCATAATATATTGTGGATAGTTTTCTTGTGATATATAATTGATATCAGGATCTATCATTATCTGGGGCAAAATATCATGATAATATCGTATCGTATTACTGTTCCTGAATATCTGACTACTTATTTCACTTTTATCTTTGATCTTATTTATTTATTCTTGCAATTTCTTTGATTCACTCCATTATTCCAATCAAAGTTAATGATTTTACTCCAAATAGAGCTATTCAAGTCATCTGCAAAAATTGTATTCATATCGCAATATAAATCGCAGCAAAGTATAATATCACAATGTCAGATTTTTCCAATGTCATGCAACCCTACCTGCAATGAAACTAAATGTTCAATAAACTATAATGGCGATAGTGTCTCTCTAAAAATAAACCCACCTATTCACCGGATGTAACTTTTGGTTATTTATAATCAGTCCTCTGCATCCTTTACAGGTGTCTTATTCACTAACTTCCACGTATTGCATTGCCATTTGTAACATTTTTACAGGGAGACCAAACATGTTTTCATTGAACCGCTGAGGTGAAATGGTGTCGAAACTCCTCTGCTTGGGACATCCGGTTTGTCAATGATTGTATATTACGATTAAGAAAGTTGATCATCTAAATTTAACCCATGAGGAAGACACGGTGTTAAACAGATAACATAATCTAAAGAGACAAAAAAACAACAGCTTTATAATCTTATCAGTAGATAAATTACAGATGATAACAGAGCTGTATAAAGCAATTTATAGGCCTACTCAGTAAAAAGCTTTCAAGAAATACTGTACATGACTCTGTGGACTGTTTATGTTGTATATTGCTTAGTTTACAGCTTTTGGTGTCTGTTCAACAGTAAAAAAGTAAACATGT
Source organism: Danio albolineatus (assembly GCA_903798035.1). Taxonomy (NCBI): domain Eukaryota; kingdom Metazoa; phylum Chordata; class Actinopteri; order Cypriniformes; family Danionidae; genus Danio; species Danio albolineatus. The sequence goes on from CAIGQQ010037719.1 coordinate 4,977,914, forward strand.
ATTTTTCTATTACATGGAAAGTTCCTTGTAGGTTCAAAGTTTTGTTCTTGGGCAAAAACATCAGTCATGAAAATATTATATATTCATATATTTTTTTTATTTTCCATGACAAAAATTGTAACACTTTAAAAGCTGGCTTGTTTACAAAATGTCATTTTATTTCTATGTTAATTACAGTGTTGGATGTGTCAAATTATGAGCAACAGCATTTATTTTTCGAGACAGTCATATTTTTTAGGTAGGATCAGTTAAATAATAATAAAAAACACTCAAGTCTTTAAAGGACAGAAATGTTCCTATCAAAACTCGTAAAAATATTGTATATCAGTATTGTTTTTCTACGTTCACTGGTTTTGATTTTTAATCAATATCAGTTGTAATTAGGGCTGTCAATTGATTAAAAAAATTAACTAATTAATCACACTTTTGTGTGTGATTAATCATGATTAATCACGAAAAGCCGTATTTATTACAGAAATAAAAACACAGGCATGTAAGTGCCATTTGAATTTTAAAACAATCAATGCCAATCACAAACAAAAATTATTTCCATGTTGGATTCTATGTAAACTACAAAAAAATCCAAAATACAGGCATTGCAAATATGGAAATTGGGAAATAATAAAAATAAAATAAAGTGTTGAATACAAACAATTGTATTCATTGTAAAGTTGTTGACAATATCGGGTGACAACACACACGCTCACACGCACGCACGCACGCACGCACGCACACACACACACACACAGACAGAGAGAGAGAGAGAGTGCGCAGTACATCACCACCACGCACTAGTTCTTAAAGTATGGCTGTATTTCTCAAGCAAGGATTCTGATACAGCAACGCGAAGCAGACGCTTTAGAAAAGTTGCGTGTAGGGGGGGAAACACGTCAAACTTATTGAAACATTTAAGGGTGCTTGTAATCAACTTAGAGAGGAATGGGCTGTCTTTGACAGCTTGCGACATCATCTGGCACTTTCAATGAGTACATTTACATGGATCCATATTATCCATATTATCCTTTATCCATATTCCTTTGCTCATTAAACACAAGCTGGGCTGGAGCAAGCTGAACTGGTGCTCCAGGTGATCATGCCGCCCTCAACCCGAAAGTGGAAAAGAAAGTGACCGGTTCGCGGATGAACGTGAGGACCGGGTGGGAGGGGGTAGGTGTAGCGGATTAAAGTGAGGACCGGGGGGTTCGCTCACTATTCTGCTGCCCTTGTCGGCTGCCTAGGTCGCCTCTATGGATGCGCCGGCCCTGAACACACGTCGGCCACAACAGGAAATAAAAAAAAAAACTGCCACTGCGTTAATTTTTTTAACGACTTAAATATTTAAAATTAATCGGCATGCGTTAACGCGCTAATTTTGACAGCCCTAGTTGTAATCATAATTACCTAACATTCATCACTTTTCACCTCACGCCTCACAGCAAGAAGGTCGCTGGTTCGAGCCTCAGCTGGGTCAGTTGGCAATTTCTGTGTGGAGTTTGCATGTTCTCCCCGTGTTGGTGTGGGTTTCCTCCGGGTGCTCCAGTTTCCCCCACTGTCCAAAGACATGTGCTATAGGTGAACTGAATCAACTAAAATAGCCATAGTGTATGGGCTTTTCCCAATACTGGGTTGCGTGCGAAAGGGCATCCGCTGCATAAAACCATAGGCCGTAAAAGATATGGGCGAAGTATCCGTGATGTCACCCATAGGTTTCTGAAGAGCACAAATGAAGCTACAAGTAGGCGTGGCCAACCATTGCCCTTCTGTTCGCACGTCATCGCACCTACAGGGGATATCAAACAAGCGCAAAGATGCGGAGCGTCAGTAGAGCTACAGTTGCCCGCTAGCATTTTTTTTAGATGGCCATTTCTTTGCGAGAAACGCTTAATACTTAATTTGCTGCGACTCGTTTGTGTTCTGACCACATGTGCTTGGTTGTACACTATATCAATAAAGTGTTTAGTCTTTTAAAAACACTGTGTAATACTTTGAGTCACTAAGCATTGTTCTTATGATGTTTTTCTACAGGAGGAAAACACTAATTACTTCCAAACACTTCAAATATAGTCTGTGTTAGTAAGTGCAAGGCTATTGATGAAATCCAGACATAACACTGTATGACAACGCTTCAAATGACTGCTAATCAATCCACTTGAATGGCTTGTGAGCACAAGTGCACACAGCATGCCTTATTATCTGATAATTGTAGGAAATAAATTTCTAAAAGGCGATTGACTATGTAAAGCCACATAAAACAACACAAAAATACGATGAATATGCTGAGTTCAGTGGCTAATCAGCCGGAATCAGCTGACGTGACATGACGGCAACCAGCGAGACCTAGCTGTCACTCAAGTGGCCGCGCCCTTAATTATGCAAACTTAATATAAATTAAACAGATGAGTTATAAAAAATTCACCCCCTCACAGATGTCATGAAGATTAATGTTAGCTATATGCACCAAAACAATCTTGCCGTTTCAGTTACTTCCTTATTGGCTTCAGGAGGGAGAGTGGGATGTTACCACTTGCGTAAAAAATATGCCGAAATAATTGCTGATTCATTCCACTGTGGCATCCTCTGAAATAGAGACTAAGCTGAAATAAAATGAATAAATGAATGATAACACTTATATCGCTGGTTTCCTTAATGACATGTTTTTAAAATACTATTTTCTATACTAAATGATAAACAAATTTGTTTACTTTAATTACGGTCTTGGGTGTGTAAATGATAAACATCGCCATTTATTTTAAGGCATTCATAATTTTTATTTAGTGTCAGATTAAAAACAATAGTACCACCTACGTCCTTCAAATAAAAACAGTTACAGGACTGACTTACTGAACTGAGCAAAGTAACAGAAGTGCCACTAAAATGGGGTCTCTGTCATCCATGTCAAAAAAATCTTCAAAAGTCACAGAGCTGACAATAACATGTTCAAAGATTATGTCCCCACTCAGTCAAACCTCATGAATGATCGAAAATAGATCATTATAGAAGGGGAGAGAAATGTACTTGTGTTTTAACCAATAGGAAGTGATGTCACTGGAATGTATTGTTATTTTTTGGTGAGTAGGCTATTACTCTATTAAATTTAGGGATTTTGGTTAGGATAACAACGCTGATTTATATTCTATAAAACAGTATATGTATGCAAAAATTGTTTAAAAATAAGGCTTAGAACATAATTTTGTATCAATTTACCTTTAACTTGCAAATGTCATGTCAGACAGACTTTGACTAGAATCAATGACCCAAACCCATTTTACACTATAGCTATTTGTCACTTGGCTTAATAAAAGGATGAAGACAATTAGAAATTAAGCATAACATAAAGCTTTATTCATATTTATTATAGGCTGTCCATCTATGCAAATATTTCCATAAAGAGATTAGCAGATGATTCTTTGAAAAGCGCTTTTATTGCTAACACAGATGCTAGGCCGTTTGCTAATCGTGTAATCTTAGCTGTGCTTCTGTACAGTTTATAATGCCGAGGAGTGAATGTCCTTTCCAGAGGAGCACTCACACTATGTCATCATACACATGCAAACACGCAAACACACATACGTTTATATTTAGAGACATAAACCAAACAGGAACTCGCTAGCACTAAAATAAGCTAAAATATGACCGCTTAGCCAGAAGCTGCATTGGATCGTCCAGCAGCACATAGCTTTCTCTCACAGTCCTGACAGGCTTCTGTTGTTTTCCAAAACCACCTGTTACGTTCCTGTTCGTCTGTGGGTCGTTCCTCATTCTGGGGTTTGCCCTGAAAGAGCCGGCAAATTATTAACTCTTCATGAGCCATAATAATGGTAATCGCTGCACAACATGTGCCGGAGCCCCACGAGTTGTGCTCTAATGATGCATAGGTGATCAAATATCACACATGTTGTCCTATAACTGTACTGAGCTTGTAAATAGCAACACTGAAAGCACAAACGGCAACTTTTTTTTAGAACAAACAACTTTCTATGAACGTGTAATCACTTTCGTGTCAACTTGGTTAAGCAGTAACATTCAAAGATGGTCATGTTCAGCAGTCATGAAAAAGCATCTTTTGTAAACAGTAATTATTTTGCAAAATGTCATTTAAAACTAAATTAAAATATCAAACATATTTTGTTATATAACAAAAACATCTTTAAGTGTACAGAAATAATAAACAGCAAAATAAAAAACAGAAATTAAATGACCAAAACAAACATTTAAAGGTGCTGTATGTAAGTTTTTGACTCTTCTAATGCATAAAAATACTACATGTTTGCAGACATTTAAGAAACATGCCATGTGAACGTTCTTGTTTATCTGAAAAACAGTGCTGAAGTCAGATATTCTGTGTTGAAAATGTGTTTTCTGTGCCGGAACGCTGTCTTTGTTTTGGGTTTTTTAACCTGCCCAATGCAAATTTATCCAATTCTATTTCAGGACCAGGAGTTGTCTTGTTGGAAGTATTTCATTCTGTCAGTTAGAAAAACTTTCAAAGTATGCATCTGTGACCGAAATGCGAGCTCCGGTGGACAGTAGTAGACTCTGAAATGAGACACAGATTCAGAGTTCTACATGAGGTGGTTATTAGTAGGGCCACATGGAATTTGCGTGCGCAGAATTCCGCAGATTTCCACAGATTTTTAGCCCATCATTGATTCTGTTTATTTACTTGTGTTAATATATATTTAATCAGTTTTCAAATTAATTTCAGTAATAATTTTGACTAATATGAAAATATTTATATGATTTATTTACAATACAGTTTGTAAAGTACTATTTTCAGTGTTTTAGTAGATATTTTATATGAGAGATATGCTTTGATTACTAAATAAAGTGGATCTAATTAGATTCACATTGTAAACATTAGATAAATGTTAAAAAGGTATTACTTTTTATTTCATATTTTAAGATTTTAGTCATGATACTCCCAAAATCATTCCGCATGAATCCGCAGATTTAAAAAAAAAAAATTCTGCAGAAATGGCAAAAAATGTCCGCAGATTCCGTCTGGCCCTATTTAGTTAGCAAATATTAGAAATATTACAAGCGCAAACATTAGGTGAGCAGGTTACATTGTAACCCCGTGTCCTAACAACATGCTAGACGAGATTTGCAGTGATAAGCAATTTGTTCCAGACGATCCATGATAGAAATTTACATACAGCCATTCAGAAGCACAGAATAGTGCACTCACTTCACTCTAAATTAATCTAATTAATACAAATTAAACTTCAACATTACTAAATGTAGATGCTGAATCACTGATGTGTATAGGTTTGTATTATTTCACAGTTCTAAAGTTCAATTTCAAACTGTTTAATTTTTTTCAAGATCTGAGGTGAACTGATGCTGCTTTCAGTATGTGGCAATAAATGTCATGTAAAATGGCATTCAAACCCACATTATTAGCTTTTAACACTCAATAAAGCACATGAGGTGTACCTGAGGTGATCATATTCAGTTTTCTGTTCTTCACCTGTAAAAAATAGAAGCCGTTTCTAATATATCACTTCGAGGTGTTGGTTAGGACAAAAAACTCCTTTAAATATGGAAAATATTCCTTCTGTCGAGTGTCGTTGCTTTTATATAGAACACAATTTAAATCAGCTTTTAGGCTCGATAGTCAGGCACACTCCTGTTGGTGTCTTCAATCTGGCAACCTGCGCTTGTGTGTTTTGAACCAGGAGTGCAATACCTAGTTCAACCACTGGGTGTCAAACTTGCTGACTAAACTTTTAAAGGACAAACAATATCTATCTGTCTGTCTACAAACACATTTAAAGAACAAATAAAACATTTTAGGACAATCTCCAATATTTTAACAATAGTTTTTAAAAACAAACAATATTTAATTAAGAATAAAGAATATAAGAGAAACATTTTTATGACAACAAACCACATAAAGATGGCAAATGTATATATTTTCACTCAACACTCCTTAGGAAACAGCATCTTTATTCTCTAAAGTAGTTACATCAAGACGATTCAAATTAAATGTATTTTAACCAACAACAAATACATCAGTTTTTACCTGTTATTGTAATGCTGCAACTGTACAGAAGTGTGAATGACAATTAACCATTCATTAGTGTAATAATTAGCTCTACCATTTCTCAAACGAAGTCTGTAGCACACAAACAAAACCCAAACGAGAAAAGTTGTCACGTGACAAATAAACACCCACACACCTTTCATTCATATCTTTGTGCTTGACTGAACGAGTAAACACACAAATCTATATGTGGTGTTAGCATATATTACAGTTTTTTGTTTATCTCCTCTCAGTCAAAAACATAGCTGGATTTATAGGGAAGACAGATTTAGCTCACTTCTGAGAACTACTTGTATCATCAACTTGAAGCTATACGTAAACATAAAAACGTATCATAACATTTCATCATTGCATGCTAAGAGAGAACCCGCCCTGTGTTCGCATTAGCCTAGCATGCGAGAAGCACAACATCCACACGCGGTCCGCATGTCCTGCTCATGCTGGGATATTCCTGTAACAGCGCTTCTGTTTATAGCTGTTTGTGAGCTAGAACTTGATACTGGTCATTGACCCAGTATTTGTGTGTAGACGGGACCTGTATAAGGTGCTGTACTGCCATATGGCAGTGTTTACAGTAAGAGTCCAGAAGTCAAAGATAAGCTATAGATGTGGACTGCTTTTTCATACTAATAAAGTATAATAATTACAGAAGTAAAATGTCATTAAATTATTAATATATAATTAAAATATGTATTTGTTAATGCTGCAAAAAATTGTATTCTTTATAATAGTATTATTACCATTATTATTATTATTATTATTATTATTATTATTATTATTATTAGGGCGTCACGATGGCGCAGTGGGTAGCACGATCGCCTCACAGCAAAAAGGTCGCTGGTTCGAGCCCTGGCTGGGTCAGTTGGCATTTCTGTGTGGAGTTTGCATGTTCTCCCAGTGGTCGCGTAGGTTTCCTCTGGGTGCTCCGGTTTCCCCCAAAAGTCCAAAGACATGCACAATAGGTGACTTTGGTAAGCTAAATTGTCCGTACTGTATGAGTGTGCATGGATGTTTCCTAGTCATAGGTTGCAGCTGAAAGGCCATCCACTACGTAAAACATATGCTGGATAAGTTGCCGGTTCATTCTGCTGTGGCGACCCCAGATTAATAAAGGGACTAAGCCGAAAAGAATATGAATTAATGAATTATTATTATTATTATTATTATTATTATTGTATATAACTTCAAATTGTAATCATCATTATATTATACTGAATTAAAATGTATTAATATTATTATTATTATTATTATTATTATTATTATTATTATTATTATTATTATTAGGAATATTTGTATTACTAGTTTTGACATTTACGTATATAATATTGTAGTTGTACATTAAATTATATATATATATATATATATATATATATATATATATATATATATCTTTTTTTTTTATTAATTTTTATTATTATTATTATTATTATTATTATTATTATTATTATTATTATTAATAATTTGTTAATGCCATAACATTTATCAATCAATAATTGATAAATCTTCAAATATATTTTATTAAAACATTATCATTAACAAATAATAAATAAATAAATAGTACAACATATTTAAATGAGTTATGTTAAATAATAAATTAATAACTATAAAAATAGTGTGGATATATAATATATTGTACATTAGAACATTTTTTATATGAATATTTAAAATATGTTGAATTTATTACTATTATTTGTATAATTATTATTAAACTTATTACATTTAATGTTAATTTGCATATATGTATTTATATTTACATAAAAGAGTACAATTGTTTATTTACATCTAAAATATTATTTAATAATATTAATACATTATCAATTTCTAATTCTATCTTAATATAAAATCCATCCAAGTTTTTAAGTATATATATATATATATATATATATATATATATATATATATAT
>CAIGQQ010037719.1:4995863-5051805 GCA_903798035.1 Danio albolineatus
CACACACACACACACACACGCACACACCTGCATGCAAAAAGAATGGCGCAGGAAAATAAGTACACACGACATGCACACTTTGTCTTTCCCACCGACAGTAAACACGCATTAACTACGCAAACACGCAACATTACCTAGGAAAATACGCTCACCGTCCCTCATACACACAGAACTCTGATAACAGCATGTGTGTGTGTGTGTGCGCACTCAAATGGGCTATTAACTATTGTGCTGTAACCACGGCGACTGGAGAGATCAACGTAACATGATCTATTATCTACTGCCAGGAGACGCAGAGGGAAAAAGTGTCTGTCGCTCTCGCCGCCTTTGTGTTTACAGAAAACTCTGCTGCAACTTCTAAATGCACGTCTTTCTCTCTGCCTGCCTGTCTGTCGGTTTCACTCTTTCTGTCACTGCAGGCCTCTGCCAGTCTGTTTTCTGTGTTTCTTTCTGCCTGTCTGTCTTTCAGTTGTGGATGCTGGCCTGTCTGTCTACCTCTTTCTGTCTCTCTCTAAGCCTGGCTCTCTGTCTTTGTCTTTCTGTCTCTCAGATGCTTGTCAGTATTTTTGTGTTTCTCTCTCTCTCACTCGCTGTTTACCAAAGTTTGAAGATATCTGGAGTGTTAATGAAGTATTTTGTATTGTATCTGAAAACAATGAAGTGGTGTTGACTTTTTAAATATTTTTTTCCTTTTCTGAGCAGGGTTGTCACCATATTGAAATTCAATACCAATCGGTAATAAAATGTAAAAATTTCACGTAAACATTTAAGTGCTGTGTAGCCTGTTCTTAAACACTGCTGATTCGCCATTGAGTTCACATGCTCAACAGAAATGACTGTGATTGGCCGTGAAGGTAATCTGTTCACCGAGCTCACCGCTGTTTATTGAGTGTAACCAAAGATACATGGACACTGGAGTGTTTCAAAGTCTCGCCGATCAGCTGGTTTGTCTATAAGCTGACTTACGAGCGATCCGCTGATGAATCGCGGCTTTACTGATGACCTTTACAGTAGGGCTGTGCAATATGGACAAAATAATCACATTTATTTATTTATTTTAATTTATTTTTAATTTATTTGTATTTTTTTTTATTTATATATATTTTTTATTTAGTTTTTTTGCGATTTCATTTGCGATTTTGGCAACTGTTTTTGCTTTTTCAAACAAGCTACATGCACACATTCTAAATGTATTCAGTGCACAAGAAGTGCAGAACAAAACATTTCACAATGAAATAACATGGTATTGAGTTTAATAAAACTGTAGTAAAATTGTCTTTAACACAGACAACATAAAATAAATTAAGATTAACAAACCTCACTTATAGTTAAATACATACTGTACACAGTGGTATGAACTACTTGATAAACAAAACTGTAATAAATTGTCTTAAAAACAGACAACATGAAAAAATAAAGATGAACTAACCTCAATTCCAGTCATAACAATAAATAAAATCTAACGTAATTCAAAACCATCCACTCAGTTCTCACGCTCAACTTTGTCATGTGCGGAGTGAGCTCTGATTGGTTAACATCTTTCTCCCGCTCAGTTTAGCTGTAATTGCCCGGCGTGCTGCATCAGCTCTGATTGGTTAACATATTAAAATCATGCGCTCAAGAATGTAAACAAAAATCAAAATAAATTGATAGATAAAATTGCAGCCTTACATGATTTAGAAATTGCATGTGCTTAAATTGCAATTTTTCTTTTATTATTTTTTTTTGCAATTGCGATTAATTGCACAGCCCTATTTCACAGACGATAACAGTCATTTCTGTTGAGCATGTGAACACAATGGCAAGTCAGTTTGAGATCCTGCTTAACAGCGCTCAAATGTGAGCGGGAAATGGACGTTTTAAAAATTTTAGTACCGATTGGTATCGAATTTCAGTATCAAGACAACCCTAATTCTGAGAATTGAGTTCATGGCAATGTAAGATGAAACAGCAATTGTAAATATATATATTTTTTGTAATATACCAACCACTGCACATGCTTAAGAAACAATTAAGTATATATATTTAATGTATGCCAATATATCGTATATATAAATATGGTGTCATTAATTTGAAACATTTTGTGTTTTGTCAATGTTTACATTTTAAGTGTTTTTTTTTTTTTAAACAAAACTAAAAGATCCTGGAAAACAACTCAAATGTAAATAATTAAGAGTGTAAATTCTGTTGTCTATGCTTTGAGGTTGATGTGGATTTTTAGTCAAGTAAGTAGATTACTTATTGAGTAACCAAGTTACTTTTTAGAAAGTAATTAAAAAAGTAACTTAAATACAATTGTAATGATGTAACTAGTAACTAATTATGATTCTGAAGTATCTTACCCAACACTGTTCTCCATATGTCAGTCGATGTCTGTTTCTATTTTATTAAGTCTCCTTATCTGCCAGTCTGTTTCTCAATTTATAGACATTTGTCTGTCTCTCTCACCGTCTTTCTATCAGCCTGTCTATCACTCTCTACGCTTACCTGTCTTCCTGTTTCTCGACCTGTCTGTCTCTCAGCTTGTCCAGTTGTCAGGCTCTCTTTTTTCTTTTCAGTATCTCTCTCTAGAGTCCCAAACCTTGAATTTCACAACATTATTAAATATTAAAATTATACCAATATCAACAGCAACACTCGTACACAATACGCAACGGATTCACACCTATATTCACACCTCCCTTCTTATATGTCAACAAAAAAAGGCCATGTGATACTCCTCACATTTTTGGAACATAAAAACATGTTCGGTTTGATCGGCCCCTATCTATCTCTACGCTTACCTGTCTACTTGATTCTCAACCTGTCTGTCTCTCAGCTTGTCCAGTTGTCAGTCTCTCATTTTTTCTTTTCAGTTTCTCTCTCTATGCCTGTCTGTCTCGCAATTTATAGACATTTGTCTGTCTGTCACCCTCTTTCTATCTGCCTGTCTATCTCTCTCTACTCTTGTCTGTCCTCCTGATTCTCAACCTGTCTGTCTCTCAGCTTGTCCAGTTGTCAATCTCTCTCTTTTTTTCTTTTCATTATCTCTCTCTGCCTGTCTGTCTCTCACTTTGTGTTCCTCAACAACCCGTTGGTCAAAGACGTGTCTCTCCTCCTTTCTTTTGTCCTGTTTCGTGCGCTGTCTCTCTCGCAGATGGTCCATCTGTCAGTCTATCTCTTTGTCTCTTTAAACCTGTCTCGCTGCTTGTCTGTTTCTCCGTCAATCTATGCCAATCTATTTTACCCTTTCTTTTTAAGTTTCTCTCTCAGCTTTTCTTCAGATAAATCTCCCTTTCTACCTGTTTTTCTCTCAATTTGTTTATTTTGGCGTGTCTCTCGTACTGTCTGTCTGCTTGCCTCAGCTGCTCTCTTCATATCTGTCTAAGCTTGTTTTTCTGCCTATTATTCTTTCAGTTTCTCTGCTTGTCTACTCTCAGCTTGTCCATCTGTCTATGCCTCTCTCTCTCTCTCTCTCTCACTCAGAATTTCTATCTATCTGCCTGTCTCTCTCTCTCTCTCTCTCTCTCTCTCTCTCTCTCTCTCACTCAGAATTTCTATCTCTCTGCCTGTCTCGCTCTCTCTCGCTCTCTCTCTCTCTGATGTTCAAGGGATAATGTAGGAAGAATCTGACCTAGATACACACACACACACACACACACACAGTCCAGATTAGTGGACATGACGTTATATGCACTATATACCCTCGGATTAACACACTAACATCCTCCTACTGCCAACTCAACCGTGATATATACACACACACATGCAAACACACACACAGGGTTTCTGTTTATCTTTGCAGTCACCAATTCACCACAAGGTCAATCATTAAGTCCATTTAGAGTAAGGCTGCGTAATATTGGAAAAACTGGCATTGCAATTTATATATTGCAACAATATCACAAGATGATTTAAACAACTTTATTTGGACAGAACTCATAATTTGACGTTGATAAGGAATGCATCTACATAAATATAATAAACATATTACAGGCATAAATGAATGCAATAGAACAAAGAAATGAAATAAACAGTGCGTTATGGTTTATTGGAGAGTCTAAACCACATCGAGGAACAGGAATGCAATAATCAGATGTAAATGAACACTGTATACAGTCGTCGACATTTAAAGTGGATCGAAACCTTTCATCAAAGATGTCCTAAAACTAATGAACAACAACCATTCTAGTCTTTAGAAAAATGTCGTTGATCCACTTCAAATGTTGACTACTGCAGTCTTTGTTGTGGAAATAATTCAATACAATTAAACTTGTTTAAGTCTTACAGAGGCACAGACCATAAAAAACGCTCACTCTATTATGGTTTATTATAATCCCAACTCCACATCGCAGATCTTTCGATGTGACTTTTGCAAATGGACAAATTGCGTTATCGATGCTGAAATGATATTGTCCAGTCATCATTTAGAGATTAAAAACAAAGCACAAAGACATCAGCTTTTAGGGTCTACTTATGTGTATATGGGTTGACAAATATGCAGTACAATTGCTTTTTGACACATAACATTTGAACAAAACAATTATATATTTATGTATATTTTGAAGTCTGATGTTTGAGAAAACTTAATTAGTTGTTTCTTGTACTGTAAAAATGTCCTATGGTGCAACATATAAAAATCGAATAGAAACGACTTATGATAATAGCTCGTCAGCAGTTTATTTTCATTGTTGGACACTTATCGCCATATAAGTGCTAATTATTCATTCATTAAATAGTTTTCTTTTTGGCTTAGTCCCTTTATTAATCTGGGGTCGCCACAGCGGAATGAACTGCCAACTTATCCAGCATATGTTTTACGCAGCGAATCCCTTTCCAGCTGCAGCCCATCACTGGGAAACATCCATACACACTCATTCATATAAATACACCATGGACAATTAGACTTACCCAATCCACCTATAGTGCATGTCTTTGGACTTGTAGGGGAAACCAGAGCACCTGGAGGAAACCCACGCGAAACCGGTGGATAACATGCAAAATCCACACAGAAATGCCAACTGACCCAGCCGAGGCTCAAACCAGCAACCTTCTTGCTGTGAGGCGATTGTGCCACTGTGACGCCCTAGTGCTAATCAATTTATTTTAAATGATGGATTTCATCACTTGTTGGACATTTTCAGTAAATATGGGTGTCACACCAAGGACAACAAAACATAACAATTTTATAGTAGTTCCAAAAAAGTTAAATATGTGAAAAATTCTCAGACGAAAACCCAACTGGTGCAGGTCGTGGGCTTCACAGGCAGCTTCAGTCACATGATCTTGATTGGGGGCCTTTAACTAATTAAAGTTTTCAGTGGAATCACCTGATTTAAAATTAGCATAGTGTCACACCAGAGGACAAAATGTATCAAATTCCTGTGTTTAGAAATATTAAATTCAATTGATGTTGATTTCTATAGCGCTTTTACAATGTGGATTGTGTCAAAGCAGCTTAACATAGAAGTTCTTGTAAATTGAAACAGTGTCAGTCCAGTTTTCACAGTTTAGTTCAGTTTAGTTCAGTTCAGTGTGGTTTTATTATCACTGCTGAAGGTCCAAACACTGAAGAGCAAATCTATCGATGCGCAGCTCTACAGGTCCCAAACTAAGCAAGCTAGTGGTGACAGTGGTGAGGAATAAACTTCACCAATTGGCGAAAGTGAAGAATTAAAAAACCTCAAGAGAGACCAGACTCAGTTGGGCACGACCATTTCTCTTCTGGCCAAGCTTCTTGTGCAGAGCTGCAGTCTAGGCACCGGGGATTGATTAACATTTATTAAAACATCCACTTGTAAAATTAGGCCTGAGGTATTTATTAGTGATTTATGTTTTTTTTTTTATGTTTTTTTTATAAGAGTTGTCAATTATTGAACTATGCTTAAGACAGTCATACCAAATGACGGTTATGAGATTTGGCTCATAAATGTAAAAAAAAAGTTTTTAGGGGCTCTGTCTATTTAGGCCCCGTTTACACTAGTGCATTTTAGTATTAAAACGGCGTTTTAACATGAAAACGATCCGCGTCCACTCTAGCGTTTCACCCAGCGTTTCTGAACATATCTCCGTCCACACTACTCCACCAAATACGTATATCACGTGACCATTCGCGCACTCTGGGCATGCGCGTTCAAGTATAAACAGGAAGCATGTGTCTTACTCGGCATTTGGTTAACAAACGCTAACCCAAAACCGGCGTCCTAAATAGGGCTTACGCCGCTTGAAACACGAGCGATTAGCGAGTGTTCGAACAATAGCTTGCCTCTCGTGAATATATGCAGCTGTTGCAGTAAAAAAGGCAGAGTTTAACTGCACAATAGCACCTAAAACAGAAAATAGTTCAAACAACGCTCCCATTTCTGTGTCCAGCAGCCATGCCTCTGTTTTCAGAAGTCTCCGTTTTCCCCCATCCACACTGACACGGAGCAGCAGTGTTTTAGAATGAAAACGGACTCTCCAGCATTTCCAAAACGCTCTGTTTTCGGGGCTCGAAAACTCCAGCGTAGTGTGGACGGATGGCGTAACCGTAGCAAAACTTATGCATTTTAAAACGAAAACGCATTAGTGTAAAAGGGGCCTAATTCAATAGATTTTTGTCATGTATGATAGTGAAAATGCAACGTCACGTCAACAACCCATATGCAATTACAAAGCTCTCAATGCTAACATCTTTATCATAATTGGAGATTAATGGATAAAATGGCTATAAAACGAGACAAGAGAGAGAGAAACAATGTTCTACTTTCTTTTTAGCAGTCAGTGGGACTGATAAATAAGCATGAAGAAGCACCATCAGATGTCAGAAATGTCAACATTTGAGCATCAGCATCAATATTTAGTCTAAACACAGAGACGTCTGTGGGAAACACTGAATGCAGGTTACGTTAGGACAGCGCTGAAATCCTCAGGACAGATCGCCACTCATCTCCTCTATCTTCTCTCTCTCTCCCTCGTCTAATCTCGAGCCCCCACCTCTCTCTCTCCTCTGAATTGATTAGCATTCATCCTGATGTGCTGCTCGTCCGTGGAGAGCTGATGGCGTGCTGATAAATGGCTGAGGAGAGAGAGGGCGTCGCTCCCGAACGGACTCGCTGACATCCTGCATTAACCAATCAATAACCAGACACACGGGACCGAGAAGGGGGAGTCCTGCTCGCCCAATCATTTGCATGCGCCCGACTGCTATAAAGGAGACTGAAAGGAGAAAGAAAGCAGTGTGAGAGCGAGGCGAGAGCAGAATGCTGTCGTAGGCGTTAAAAGAGCGAGAGAAGGGAAAGAAAGGAGAGAGAAGCCGCAAGGGCAGCGGTTATTTTATCACAGCAGTTCTTCATTTTCACAGCGGTTCAGCACAGCCAGAGGCACCGAAACCCAATCTAACACAAACACACGCACATTTATCTCGCTGTCTACACCGAGACTGCCCATTGACTTCTATTGTTTTTACATTTAAGCTAATTAGAATTACCATAGTCTAACAGTGCCCTAAACACACACATTTCAGCATATTTAGAAATGCCTGCTAATATTTTTTTGTCTTATTATTATCAATTTAAAGATGCCCCACAGGAGCCTTTTGGCAATTATTTGGAGACAGTATTATGGTGTTATTTGGAATGCCATGATATAAGAATACGACAGTCATTATAGCATGGTATTCAAAATACTACAGTATTATACACTGCTCAAAAAATAAAGGGAATACTAAAATAACTGGCCAACACCTGAACAGTATGTGGTGCAAAGTGGTGTTGGTGGATGGAGTGAGACATGGTGTCCCAGATGTGCTCAATTGGATTCAGGTCTGGGGAATGGGCAGGCCAGTCTATAGCATCAATGCCTTCGCCTCACAGGAACTGCTGACACACTCTAGCCACATGAGATCTAGTATTGTCTTGCATTAGGAGGAACCCAGGGCCAACCACACTGACAAATGGTCTCACAAGGGGTCTGAGGATCTCATCTCAGTACCTAATGGCAGTCATGCTACCTCTTGTGAGCACATGGAGGGTTGTGCCGCCCTCCAAAGAAATGCCACCCTACACCATTACTAACCCACTGGCAAGCCGGTTATGCTGGAGGATGTTGCAGGAACCTACTGTGAGTGACCCTGCAGTGTGACCCAACTTACATCTGTGAAGAGCACAAGGCGCCAGTGGTGAATTTGCCAATCTTGGTGTTCTCTGGCAAATGCCAAACGTTCTGCACAGTGTTGGGCTGTAAGCACATCCCCCACCTGTGGACGTCTGGCCCTCATACCACCCTCATGGAGTCTGTTTCTGACCGTTTGATCAGACACATGGTCATTTATGGCCTGCTGGAGGTCATTTTGCAGGGCTCTGGCAGTCACCACCTGCTGAACCGCTCCTTCATTGTGGTGTCTTTCTTATTGCCTATAATTTCCACTTGTTGTCTATTCCATTCGCACAACCGCATGTGAAATTGAGTGTCAGTCAGTGTTGCTTCCTAAGTGGGCAGTTTAATGTTGCTGTGGGCAGTTTGACAAAGAAGTATGATTGACTTAGAGTTACATTGTGTAGTTTAAGTGTTCCCTTGTACACTCTTGTATGACATTTCACAGAATAATCATATATATATATATATATATATATATATATATATATTAGGGCTGTCAAAGAATTAATCGTGATTAATCACATCCAAATTAAAAGTTTGTTTTGACATAATATGTGTGCGTGTTATATATATTTATTATGTATATGTGATAAACACATTCATAGAAGCCAAAACTATATATAAAAAAGTTACATCAAAGTAGTGACATCATATTCAAATGTAAAATTTGTATTATACACATATATTTTTGTATATATAAATATAAACCAACATTTTATCAAGTATATGCATTTGTGTATTTATATATTCATAATAAAATATACACAGTACACACACAAATATTATGTTAAACTTTTATTTTGGATGTGATTAATCACGATTAATTTTTTGACAGCCCTAATATATATATATATATATATGAATAATTTATTCATATAGCAATCCCATGGTAGCAATCCCATGGTAATTTATAAACTGGTACTGTGGTGTGTGTGGTGAGGAGACTTTCATGTAGTACCATGGTATTTTTGTATTTAATTGCTTAAAAAACCTTAGCGGTGTTATATTGTTGAAAATATGGCAATATTGAATGCGATTTTTACCATGGTACATTACCTAGTACCATGGTATGTTTGTGTGTATATGTGTTTAGAATTGATGACGATACATACTGATGTAGTACAATGTAGTACCTGTTTAAAATGTCATAGTATAACCATAACATTTAATTGGTAAAAATTCAATGAATAACAAAGTATTAGCATGGTAAATGTCTTAACCCTCTTATAGGGTTTACTCTCAAAGGAAACACCCAGTAGAGTGGGGTTATTACAAGATTTTTTAACCTTTTTCATTCTTTTATTAATTTTCTTTTCGGCTTAGTCCCTTTATTAATCTGGGGTCGCCACAGCGGAATGAACCGCCAACTTATGGTTGCCCTTCCAGCAGCAACTCATCTCTGGGAAACACACATACACACTCATTCATACTCATACACTACGGACAATTTTGCCTACCCATTTCACCTATACCACATGTCTTTGGACTTGTGGGGGAAACCGGTATTATAAAACGTAGCGAAAATACAATGTAGAACCACAGTAATTTTGTTGTGAGACTATAAAAATGAGAGTAATATGAAACTATAAGAATACGAACACACAATAACGCGGGAAGTTTCTCGACAACGCATAGATCCATCTGATCTGTTTATATAGCAGTCTGCGAGCTCTCAGCGTGCGCGCCCTCGCAACAAGGACGTCTAGAAAGGTCAGTTCTGCAGCATTAGAGCGCGGCAGGGTGTGTGTTTGTGTGTGTCCGCGAGCAAGGACGATCCCATTCATCTCTGCTCCGCGCCGCTAATGCTGCTGATGAGAGAAACCCAACCTCATAAACAAGGTAAAGGAAAAAAAAACTCAGGGGAGCTGAGCGCGGGCATCGGACGTGTGTGTGCGCGCGCAAACGTGCGGCGGTAATGAGTGTGCGTGTGGCGGCAATCAGAGTGTGCTGTGGAGTATTCCCCCGCTCGCCGAGCTAAAGGGGTAATCAAAATTTAATTACGCAGAAAATGAAGGGCAAAACCCCACGATCCAGGACCACACAAGCGACCGCTGATTGGTGGATGACAGATACACGTTTGAAAGAGAGAGAGAGAGGGGAAATTATTTCAAGTATAGTAATTGCCGTACTACTTTCATGGCTCAAAATGATGGTCCACAGGATGTTCTAAAGATAAAATGGATGGTTCTTCATAAAAACAGCTATCATATGGTTTGAGCCAGTAGCGAGGACAGAAAGTTCAAAGTAAGTGCATGGTCCTTTGGTGAAATAGGGTGGATTTTAGTACCTAATTAACCATTGTTCATGTTCTGTTGTAAATATGTGCCAAAACACAACAACATTTTAGGTGTATTTTAAATATGGCAGTGTAAACGGTAAGCAAACGGGACTAAATATATAATTTTCTCATTAGGTCTAGATCTGGAGTGTCAAACTTAGGCCCCATTTACACTAGTGCATTTTAGTTTTAAAATGGCGTTTTAGCATGAAAACGATCCTCGTCCACACTAGTGTTTCATCCAGCGTTTTTGAACATATCTCTGTCTACACTACTCCAACGAAAACGTATATCACGTGACCATTTGCGCACTCTGGGCATGCGCGGTTAAGTATAAACAGGAAGCACGTGTCTCACTCGGCATTCTATAGGGCTTCCGTCGCTTGAAACGTGAGCGATTAGCGAGTGCTCGAGCAATAGCTTAACAGTTTAACTGCACAATGGCGCCTAAAACGCTCCCATTTCTGTGTCCATGTTGTTGTTTACAGTGAAGGCTGGTCTGCCATCTTCCGGTGGCGTTATAGTCATGTGATAGGGGCTTGATGAATAAGGGAAGGTTACGCAATGACCCAAAAGCCCAAATCTAATAGCGAATCTCTGCAGCCACGCCTCCGTTTTCAGATGTGTCCGTATTACCCCATCCACACTGAGACGGAGCAGCAGCATTTTAGAATGAAAACGGCCTCTCCAGCGTTTCCAAATTGCTCAGTTTTCGGGGCTCGAAAACTCCGGCGTAGTGTGGACAGATGGCGTAACCGTAGCAAAACTTATGCATTTTAAAACGAAAACGCACTAGTGTAAACGGGGCCTTAGTTCCTGTAAGGTCGCTGACCTGTTTAGCTCCAACCCTTCTTCAACACACTTACCTCTACGTTTCAAACAAGCCTGAAGGGCTCAATTAGTTTGATCAAGTGTGTTTAATTAGGGTTGGAACTAAACTGAGCTGGGACCCTCCAGGAAGGTGCCTGTGGTCTAGGAACAAAACTACACGTGTGAACACTCCTCTGGGTCAGTTTGTTAGTAGGTGGACTCACACTAGGCATGTTTGCCTTAAATTATGCATAGGTAAGAATGTGCCCACTTCCCTCTCCTTCTCGGCCTGCACCCACCCTGCATTTTTACCTTTCGAGCCTGAGCACACTTACATCATTGATGATGCGACTGTTTAGTTAGGAAGAGAAGTGCTCTCGCTCTGTACAATGGAGATTGCTTTAGTTATATTGTTTTGTTTTTTAAGTCTTTGGATGCAGTCAGACACAGTCAAGTATTTAGCTGAACAGATCCACCACTTTTGACGCTCATATGTTTTCATGAAAATCATTGTGCTGCATTTATTAGGAGGTTTTGTTGAAGGTGTAGCTGATGTGCAGCGAGGGGTAATAAACTATGACAGTTCACACTTATTAAAAATTAAGAGTGATTAATAAATCCATATGAAACAGTCCCCTAAAAGTGACATTGCGTCTTTAGTTTCGCACACAGGCACGCTTTGCACTCACACTACAAGCGTACCGTGCCAAAGCCCAACCAAACCGCATCTATATGGAATATGGAGCACTCAAACTTGTCAAACGAACCAGAAAGAGGGGGTCAAACGTGCCTGGGCACGGTTTGGATAGCCTAGTGTGAGTACATCCTTACAACTTGATAAGTTCCCACATTTACATTATTGATGAAATAAGAGAACTGTAGCATTCGGATTTCTCGGATTTCAGCATTTCTCTATTAATATAGCATGTTCGGTTTAAAAAAAAAAAAACAGTAGAGTTAAAATAGTTATCGCTACCACATCTCAAAACTAATCTCAAACTCTTTACTACAAAATAACTTCCAAAAATACACCTCCCCCTGTAATTTAACATAAATAAAACACGTTTCTTTTGTTCAATGGAAAAACATGTCTTTTAGGGTGTTCCTAAAAGTAGCCATAAAAGTAGCATTTTACATTCATTCGGTACTATCTCAACCGCTTGTCACAGCGTTCTGACGGTCAAGGGTGTCCGAGGTGCTTAAGAGCATGACATGGCTTCTCCTGACCTTCAACCCTCTCTTATCACCTGCTGCCGCCTGCCTGACCGACTAACTCACTTAGCGGCGCTTGGCTCTCTGCTCTTATCAACGGCTGCTCTGACAGACGACCAAGACACCGGAGAGTAACTGCTTCACGTTGTCACCGGCAGAAAGGACAGAGAAAGAAAGGAACAAGTAGAGGGAATTGTCGAATGCGGCAGCCTCAACACCCCACAGACTTTGATGGCCCTGAGCCCTGAGATGAAATTTCAAAGCGTCGTCTCTCTCGCTCTCGCTCTCCTCATCTTGCAGTCTCGCTGCAGAAGGCAATTACGAGTCCCTGGTCTCCGCGGCCGCCCACCTCCCTGCCGTCTCGTCTTTGCATTCCTCTTTCCTTCCCTCATTACCCACTTTCCCACTCTTTGCTTTCTCTCTCTCTCTCCGCTGTGAGTCATGCAAATCAGCGACGCTCGCTTGGAAAATATAACGGAATCATAAATAATTTTGGGGTAGATTTTCAAAAAGGTGGAGAGGATGCTTGGGGGGCGGGGGGGTGCAGGAAGGCAGAGAGGGGCCATTTTAATGGAAAGGAAGTAATCATGGCGGGCCATTCAAGATGAAACGCCGTAGAATCCTTTGACGACTAAATGACGGCGTGCTGCGCACAGGATGCCCTTGAGCGCTGATCCGAGGTCGGCTTTCCTGTATTTAACTACTGCGTGCGGATCTAGCAAAGCCTGATCTCAGACCTGCACAGGAGGGCACCCGCTTATTTCAATAACCAAATCCACAATGACGGGAAACCTGAGCTCTCGCAGACCTGACCAGATCATATTCTGCTTTTCCCTGGAGATGCGAGATGTGATCTGAGGCCAGGTTTTAAATATAAAGGTTTCAGTAAGAAGAATGGATTGTATGGGTACAAAGAACTTTCCAGATCTTAAGAAAGCAATCCGGTGCTTTGGAGAGCTCAGATAGAAATAAGAGAAGCTTATAATATCCGCAGGAATGACTTTTCACATTTAAGAGATAGGAGTGTGTTTGTAGCTAAAGTGATTGATTAGATCAGTCTTCTTGAAAACTTCCGTTTTAAATGAATGTTTTTTTTATTCTAAAGGTTTTTGCCACTTTTTATCTCACTATTCTGACTTTTTTCTTGCAATTACAATTTACATCTCTCAATTCTGACACCCCCCCACCCCCCCTCCCCCCCTCAGAATTGTCTTATACAAACATGCTGTTAATACGATGATATGTCCATTGCATATAAAATGACAACCCTCTACATCTCACCCCTCCAATGTAAACACAATAATTTTTATAAACCAAAGTCTTTATTGTTTTTACAAACGTAGACACTAGAACTTATTTTCAGTGTGACTGCAATAACTAAACCAACTCAGCTGGCACAGGACGTTAAAGGGCCACGAAACCACCCTGGCTCCGCTGGGTGTTTTCACACCTACAGTCTGGAAAAGCTCAGGAAAGTGGGTGTGCCCAGCTCTGTTTAGGTGGGAGTGTCAGGGGAGGGAATAAGGGAAGGTTTTGCATAAAGATGGGAGTTTCCATTTGTGCACGCGCTCATTTTCAAACAAGCAACGCGCACACACACAGACGCAGGGGAGAAAGACAGTGACTGTTTACATGGACATTAGTAATCTAATTATTAGCCAAATTATTAATTTTTCGACTTTAACGGCAGTTTGGCACTTATACTTTAATCCAGGAACATTTCCTGCATGTCCCCCGTGACAAACGAGGTGTGAGAAACTATTAAGAGTGTTATTTTAATGGAGTGTTTGATACCGCGCGGCGTAAGGCAGAAATAAAATCCCTCCGCAGACTATCCTGTCACAAAATGCGGCGAAAATTCTACACAAAAGCAATTGTTTGACTGCAGTGTTTACACTCAGAGAGCAGAATTTACAGCGGATCTTTCAGTCTTTAATATTGTACGGATATTAACGTACTGTAAACTCGGTAACAGTTAATCATTTTGACAAAGGTCTGTCTTTAAACACTGAAAGAGTTACGAACTCTACGAACTAACTTCGCCATCTGAATAAACAAACAAAGAGCACTGATGGCTTATCAAATCTGTAGCCTAGAACAATCCACATAAACTGGAGCGGCGTCTGTTTTAAAAGGAGACGAGCGACAAATCCCGATTTCACCATTTCCAGATGCGGAAAGCTCTCGGGTGAAAAAATAAAGTTTCTTACAGACGCATTTCTGCTGCGCTCTCATAGCGGAAATGAAGACTAACCCTTCACTGCAGCTGCAGTACATGAACACAACACTGGCGAACTGCGTCTCCTTCCGCTTGTTTTGGAAGCACAACGTGGCATCCGTGCCGTCTGGACACTGCAACGCGTACACACAGTCTTCGCAGCTCTCGTGCATATGAATGAGTTGCACCGCATACACAATAGAGCGCGCTGATTGGCTTGAACAAAGGCTATCTCATGAATTAATGCCGCACACCCAGAGACGTCAGAATGTTCTCGCTGGTACAGATGTCCACTCTCCACGCTGGAGCACATGCATAGATCTCATAGGCGTGACGCAGCCTCAAAAATTCGTTTCAAACCGAAAGAACGAATTTGCTCGAAATAACTCAAAAACAACCAATTTTCACTTTTTAGTCAATTATATGTGTCCTAATAGTGTTTATAGCAGCATTAGACTCATATATGACTGTCAACAGCTCAAAAAATGTGTTTTGGTGTTTCGTGGCCCTTTAACATGATGTCAGATTGGTGTTGTAGCCCAAAGTCGTGGGGATGTTGCATTTTGTTTGGAAATGGATTGACGTCAAGTCAACGTCCAACCTAAAATCAACCACAGTCAACGTCTAATAATGTTACAGCTTGACATTGTGTTGGCATTACCACTATGATGTCTATCAGATGTTGGATTTTGGTTGCCATACCTACTGAATAAATGTAAGTTGTTAACTTCAGTATGAACTTTGGTTTATGATGTTGGTTTAAAGTTTTATTTTGGTCACTTTTCAACACAACCTAAAATCAACCAAATATCGACTTCATTTGACATTGTTATTGACATCAAAATATCTTTGTTCTTGGACGCTGGCTAGACATTGAATTTCGGTCACCTAATATCATGACCTAAATCTAACCTAATATTAACATCTTATGACATGGTTCCTGTTGGGAAGAGTGTGTGAACTGAATCTGCTACCAATAAACCATAGAGTTGCATTATATTATAACCATATGGTTATAATATAAATTTAAACCTTACATAAGTGGAAGTAGCTTTCCATGATGCACCGATAGCCTTAAATGTGTGCTTGTAAAAATAATTACCATGGCAAGATGATTTACAGTATATAAGTGAGCCATTTATGTGTTTTAATTACGGCTGAATTGCCGTTCCGTTCATCACGCCTAATTTACAATAATCTACTGTAACCTAAATACTTCAACACACAGGTGGTGGCATAAATCAGTAGCGCAGATATGTTTAAGCACATTTCAAGACAAAAAAAATATTTAAACGTACTCTGGAGTTTTCAAACTTGGCAATAAAAGCCTCTAGAGAGTGTTTAAGCATTTGCCTCTATCCATTGAGTGCAAGTTATTACATTCAGCTTGCTTTAAATCAATTTCCTAACAGAATTACTCTCTGAATCCTGGCACCATAGTAGCAACTTCACAACACTGATGTTTTGACCACCGCCTTGTGGTTTGTTTAGGGCCACAATGGAGGCGGCTCTTGTACACAGCTTGTCTTGTTATTGTCACTAGAGGAATAGCATGTCCTACCCGACGCTCTTGAAGGGTTGCATTCTGGGAAGTCCCAGACGGTAACAGATGACCAGAAGCAAGACTGCTGAGGAACCTGACAAGCTGCCACTGAAATAGCTCTGAGAGAGAGAGAGAGAGAGAGATGTCAAATACTGAAGACTGAGACACTGTAATAAGATAGCTATTTCTTGTGCTCTGAGACGAGACACAATACTCTTAACTAGGAGGCAACATCCGTCCTCTTCATTAGCCTGTACTGCTAGTTCATATCTGACTTTTAGTCACCTGCAGTTTCAAAACAATCCTGTTTCAAAGAACTATTTGTTTTTATTCTGACCTTTCATGCAGTGTGTACTGCAGCTGTTTGTGAATGTAGGAGTCTAAAAGGTTTTAATGAACAAGTGCATGAAAAATGAAGTTATTCTCTTCTAAAAGAACGAAATACAAGAACATATGATGGTGCCTTAATGCATTATTCAGTTACACTAATAATAATGTACAGCAAGGACAATAAGATCACTTTAACGCATATTGATGAATGTCTATTGTCTTTATTGGCCTTCACTGTGTGCCTGCAAGAAATTCCTACTTTGCCGCCCCCTCAGTTTTTTATTGTCAAAACATTTAGTCTAGTGGGACTTTATTAGAAGTTGTAATCACAAAAGTTACAAAATTTAGCACTTGTGTGTCATTTATCTTGAGAGAATTTGCGAAACTGCAGAAATCAATGAGTGAGTGAGTGCGCTCAATTAATAAAACTGTGGCGTTTTCAGTGGAGGCAAATCTGAACACTTCTGATTGACAAAGCTAAATAAAAGCATGTGATTGGTTAATATTATCTACACTTACCTGTGGGAACATCCTTATCAAGTTGGGATGGATAGATCATCTAGTTCTTCTGTAGATGGGTTTCCATTCCAACGCGAAGTGAATCTTTTCACACAAAAAACAGAAATAATTTGGTGCTTTCCATGAAGTTGTTAGAGTGGCTAACTGTAGTATTGGTAACCTAGCAACCAACAGTAAACAAGCCAAGCATAACAGAGACAGCTAATTGGTAGGGCCAGACTGACATTTTTTGCTATTTCTGCGCAGAATTTTGCTAAAAATCTGTGGATTTATGCGGAATGATTTTGGGAGTATCATAACTAAAACCTTAATATATGAAATAAAAATAATACCTTTTTATTCTTTATTTAATGTTTACAATGCGAATTCAATTAGATCCACTTGCTTTGGTAAACAAAGCAAGTCTCTCGTATAAAATATCTACTAAAAGACTTTACAAACTGAAAAAAATATTACTTTACAAACTGTATTCTAAATATATCACATGAATATTTTCATATTAGTCAATAATATTACTGAAATTTATTTAAAAACTGAATAAATGCACATTTACACAAGTAAATAAACCGAATCAATGATGGGCTAAAAATCTGCGGAATTCTGCGTGCGCATATTCCGTGTGGGCCTACTGATTGGTCATGTGGGTGTAATGTTCTTTACGTCAGTGGTTCCCAAAGTGGGGGTCGTGGGACATTTTCCAAAAATCTAATTCATTTTATTAAACTATTAGAATTAACATATTTTATTCATAACCTACAGAGAACAAAATAGTAGTTAATAGAACATTGTTAACATGCTAATAATAAACATTAAAAAACAACATCCAAATAAAAAACCAACCGTCTTTTAATATTTTTAAATTATAATTAATATAATTAAATATATAATATTTAATTATATTAAAAGCACAGCAAGTGTCAGATGCAGCACATTGATTTTTATGGCATCAGGTTAAACTTTCTGACACCTTTACGGCACTCACATACATTAAAAATAAATACAGGCCACATCTGAACATGGAGGATGGCCTTCGAGTGGCGTTCTCCAAAATTAAACGATGAATAGACTTGGTCCTATTGGTATGTGTGCAAGGTTTATATATTTATAACTACCTCAAAGAATATTGGCGGTTAGGAGTCACTGGCATTGTTACTTCGGGGGTCACAGGCTGAAAAGTTTGGGAACCCCTGTTAGGGCAGTGTGGTTTGGGGAAAATATCTAATTACATTTTTTCTTTTTTTTTTGACAGATATTATGATTTCGTTGTGATTTGCGAATTTTGTTGTCAAGCTTCAGCTCAATAATCTGTATTTTAGCTTCTTACTGCTAAACTTCAGTGAGTGTTAATTTAAAAAGGAACTTAAAAGATATTAACTTGTATTAGCAAACGTCTCTGAAATTGTACTTTGCTTGGTACTGGATTGAGTGTCACTAGCAGTAATTTAGTTGAGTTTTTAGCAAGATGCTCCTCATATATTCGCCTGTGGTGCTTTTTAGGTTTTGGTTGTTGCATTTGCTCTTGCTGTGGCAACGATTCTGCGACAGCTCTCGCAAATGACCTGGTTTTGTTTGGCGTCTGTGACTGAAACCAAAATATTCCCATATTACCGACGTGCTGTTTTTCTTTTATATTAATTAGTCTATTAATGCTTCTGAAGCAGCAGACGCCATCATCCCACTCGCTCGCGCTTTCCTGTTTGTTTCTTTTTTATTGTGGATGTTCCGTATAGTTTGGTTGCGTCATTCTGATTGGGCAGAATGAAAGTGTGCTCACTTAACTGGCTAGTAAGACTGTCACACACACACGGCAGTCACGCATTTGCTCTGGGTGGGGGAAGTTAAATAATATACATTTCATATCGCAGTCTCTTGCAATTAACTAATCGCAGCATTTCAAATCGTGATTGCGATTCGATTAATCGCACAGTCCTAACCCCTGTTCTATAAAACAGTGTTCATTTTGACAGCGAATTTTGATTTAGTCTTAGTCTTTTGACTAAAATTCCATTTTAGTTTTAGTCATATTTTAGTCTTCTGAATCATTTTAGTTTTAGTCTAGTTTTAGTCGACTAAATCTCATAAGATTTTAGTCCACTAAATCTACTTAATCTGGTTTAATTTAAGTGTAATTTAATTAAATATTGTAAACATTTATTTATACAAAATATTCTTACTTAAAATAAAAAAAGAACAGTCTAATTAAAATATGAAATATAGCTTTTCCATTGAAGACCAACAATTAGACATGCATTGATTATTTATATTATAATATGTAAAATTACGTCAGCAAGAACAGTAGACTACAAGACTGCAATTATTTAGCTAACGCTTTATTTTAACATGGTAAACTACTAGTCTTTTTAACCAGTCTATTGAACAGTTTCATGCAATTAAATCTTTAAAAGGGCGTAAAATAGTTTAACTTTACTTTGCAATTGCAATGTCAGTCAATAGCAAGCTCTACTGTTGCAGATTGTGTTACAATACACAAGTGCCCAGCTGTATAGCACTGAGTAACGTTAAATAAGTACAGTAATGACACATGACTGGCAAATAATAACGTGTTAGCTAGTAAAATGTGCACTCAGTCCCATGCACTCAGTCTGTTAACGCACGTAGAGGAATTCTAAAGTGAAGATGTATGTAAAAAAAAACGCAGTTTCATTACAATGAGACTCCCTGATAAGCGGAGATTACAACACTACAGTATCATTACATCCTTTACAAAATGTACAAAAATTACCATTTTTTTGTCAATGAAATTAACACTGCTATAAAAGAGTTTGATGGGCAAATGAGTTTTCATCTCCTACTTTTTGCACTAACCATTTTTTGCTTAAGTCTAAAACCATCACATGATCATTTTTACTCAGAATTTGCTGTTTCCATCACTCATTTCTCATGTGATTCTTCAAAATGCGTTTTAACACAGGATTCTGGAAACAGAGCAAGTTGCTCAAATGTTTCTATTGTCATGAGACAGCTGCTAAGGACTGAGGAAGCCTCCAGAGGTGAAATTCTGCATTTAGTTTCTTAATGTGCTTAAGTGCAGTGGTTCTCAACTGGTTTGGCCACGGGACCCACATTTTTACATAGTCATCAAGCCGCGACTCAAATTTTTAGGAACTGTAATATAATTTTAGGAATTATAATTAATTTGTATTTATTTGTTAACATACACAAGTAGTGAAAGAAAAATCATGAGAAAATCAGCAATATTTTATTGCTGACATTTAACCAAATGTATCAAATTATAGAAATATTACAAAGTAAAAACGACAAACGCTGTAAACAGTGGTTAGGGTAAGGAAAGGTTGTTACCATAAACAAAACTGAACTGTAAATAAAACAATAACACTGACCCTGTTGAACAGAACAAACCAGCCAATTGTAAAATGATTAAAACATCCATAACCATTTTTACATCTAATATGACAGCAATTATAAACATCTGTTTCACTTAACAGTAATTTGGGAAGATAATGAGATAACTGAGGATGTGCTTTACTGATGTGATAAGAGTTTTAAAGTCAGGAGTGATGGTAGACAGTGCTACCCGAAGATCGTGCTCTAAGTCCCACCTGTTTCTCTGCTTTGACTCAAGCTGCACCAAGGAAGAGAAGCCACTTTCATACAAATACGTAGCTCTGAATGGGATGGGTTTGATCGCACTCTCAGATCACGAAAACTGGGAGAGGTTTACTTCACTGAATTTCTGTTTCAGCGTCTTATCACATGACAGCTCCACCAGCTGACTCTCTATGTTGCTCGGCAACGTGACGCTTTCCACGTCGATTCCAAAGGGATTGGTTGTCATGCGTGCATTTCAAAATAAAAGTCCGGTATATGCAAAACAAGTTAAAAATTAAACTTTTGTTGTTTTTTTTGACCACACACTCCGCGACCCACTGAAAACGTTCCTGCGACCCACTTTTAGGTCGTGAGCCACCAATTGAGAAACACTGCTTTAGTGTACTTTGTAGACCGACCACAGCAGACTGAGCCCTCTGACCGATCAGAGCAGGGTAAGAGGGGTTAAGAAAGAGCGACTCTACAGAGGAGTCATTGGAGGAAGGAGATCATTTCAAATGTTTAAGTTAATGAAATGATTTTTATACCTCGCATGCATGTTCACAAGAAGGTCAGAAATTTTTGAACCTATGAAATGGACAATTTCCAATAACTTCAATAAGCTGTTTGATGAATGTAGAAGAACATTACCTCATCTAATTTCTCCCTCTTTTTCCGTCCTTGGACTTTTTGCCCCACAAGCATTTTGGCCTCAATTCTCTGCGAAGAAATACGATAGTGTGCATTTTTTGGTTTGCACCTGATAGCAGAACCCTTTTGTGCACCCAGAGGACACATTGCATCATATCTCATATACTTCATCGGTGGTCTCATTGTGCTCGAAACTCCATTATACTGCCTGGAAGTTTAAGTATGTCATGCCACAGGCTGGTCTTACATCAGCTGGATGGCAGACAAACAGTCAAGAGTATGAGAAACGCCATTTCAGCAAATCCAACTGATGGCCTTCTTTTCCTGTATAGTTTCCCCAGCATCCCTAATTAGGGTGCGAAAAGGAGAACGAGAGACGAATGTCAGATTATGTGGCAGGAAATACAGTGGGACTGTTGACAAACATGCATCTGATAGTAAGCTCATATCAGCTGTATCTACTGTCATGTTTTATCACAGCGACGCTATTATGGATTGATCAGTGTTAAAGGTCAGTTTGTCCACTCGTCTGACCAGCGCCAAGATACATGATGTTCAAAGAGCAGATTGTACGCTTCTTTGGCTATTAGATAACTGACAATCAAAGGTGAAATGTGAGATGCTTCATGGATGAGCAGAACATGCAAAGTCAATATGGCCCTAATACTTCAGCCAAAGCGGTCATCAAAAATTTGTTTTGGCCTCAGCAGTGCCTATAATTAGAACATCCTCAGATTGCAGTGAACTTGAGTATTTATGTATTCATTTATTTAGGATAATCAAATAATTTACTTTTTTTAGTGGTGACAACTGCTTAACTGAACGTTCACATGCATAAGCTTGCCTTTATAGTACTCTATGATAATGTGTAGAGTTATGAGTAGGGCCAGACGGAATCTGCGGACATTTTTTGTTATTTCTGCAGAGTATTTTGTCAAAAATCTGCAGATTTATGTGGAATGATTTTGGGAGTATCATCACTAAAACCCTAAATATATTAAATAAAAAGTAATACCTTTTTAACTTTTATTTAATGTTTACAATGTGAATCCAATTAGATAAACAAATCAAGTCTTTCATATAAAATCTTTACTAAAAGACAGAAAATTGTACTTTACAAACTGTATTGTATATAAATCATATGAATATTTTCATATTAGTCAATAATATTATTAAAAATTAATTTAAAAACTGAATAAATATACATTTACACACATGTACACAAGTAAATAAACAGAATCAATGATGAGCTAAAAATCTGCGGAAATCATGCGGAATTCTGCGGAATTCTGCACATGCAGATTCCGTGTGGCTCTAGTTATGAGTTATGTAGGCTAAATACAGTGTCTTTTAGCACCAAGTAAGGATCTTGTTAACCTGAATACAAAAAGCAAAACCTGATTCTGCACTCTAAAAAATGCTGTTATCATCATTGTTGGGGAAAGTTACTTTTGAAAGTAATGCATTACAATATTGAGTTAGTCTCCAAAAAAGTAACTAGTTGTGTTACTTAGTTACTTTTTATGCTAAGTAATGCATTACGTTACTTTTGCATTAACTTTACTGAGTCTTGATCTCTTTCTGAACTTGTTTTTTTCTTTCTTTTTTAAGAGAAAATCTAAAAAATATTTTAGGATAATGTTATCTGAGAACTTCCAGACCCCAGCGCTAAACATGGCGTATATACATAAAGATTGAAAGTTTAAAGCTATGTTTGCTATTTTTGTACTATTTGTCTTAAGTAAAATCACTGTCAATTGAGACAATCCCCTTTTTCTTTTCTTTAATGTGTTCAAAATAATGAACACATTCTCTCATTGACTGCATGATTCATTGTGACGACTTTAATTTTAATTCAGCAATTTATCTTTTAAAAGCAAATTACTTAAACTAAAAAGTAACTCACGTTAACTCAAATACTAACATTTTTTTAAAGTAATGCGCTACTTTACTCGTTACTTAGAAAAGTAATATTACTTTACTTGCGTTACTTGTAAAGGTTGATTTATGCTTCTCCATCAAGCGCACGCGTATGCTCCAGCGCAGCCTGTGCATGGTCTCATAGCCCTCGCCGTGGCCGTCGCCAGCGCACACCTCTCAAAAAATGTAATGACGTGTAGCGCAAGCTTTGTGATTGGTCGGCTTGTTAGTGGTGACAAGTGTGGGCGGAGGTGAGAGCTGGGCGGAGGTGAGAGCGAGTGTTTACAAGTGTGAAGTCCTGTGACAGAGCAGTAAATGGAAAAAGTTGTTTTGTGTTTACCTTATAATTAAAGTTGTTGCACATCTGTCGGTTCCTGCCGCTGAATGAGTGAGTTTGAGCCACTTGTACATTAAAGTAGCGTTCAGAAAAAACAAAACATCAGCGAAGAAACACAACACAGGGGAATATAAACACCTCACTGCCAGCTAGCGTTTCAGAAGTGTTATTGCAGAGGAACACAAACAGTGCGCACAAGTATAAATGTACGACAACATGCAAGGCATGCGCCGTGGGTCACGCCAATCACTCGATGCAGAAGTATAAACCAGGCTTGATTGGTTACCCCCAACACTGGTTATCATAACAAAACGTCGAGTGAACGTCATTTAAAAATATCATTTAAATTTGTTAAAAAATTTAATTTTTCTATTAAATTTTAATGACACTTTTTAACCAAACATTAGGCTTGCCCATATTTGACCCAGTATTGAGTTACGACAATCCAACAATTGTGTTTTATCAATGTAAAGATCTGTATCAGTTAAAGCAAAATCTTACTATCTTCCGTCTATGATTTGCTGTTAACTAGACAACAGGCGCACTCTCTTTACGTTTTGTTTTACTTTTTGTTATATTGTAATGATGTTATAATCTTAGAATTGCCTACATTTTGGATTTTGTTCAAACTTAGCTTTTGACACTTCAACATAAAAGATCTTGACCAGTTTAAGGAAAACCTTAATGATCGATCCAATCATTGTTTAGCATCAAAACTAAACATATTTCGTCTTGTGCACAGATTTCTTTATATTTTGTTTGCACTTGACATTTTGTCTAATGTGACGATCCTCAACAATTTAAGTGAAATATTTATTAGATTACAGGACTTTACCATGAAAATGTGTTTGCTTCATTCAGCAGTCTAAGACAAATCTGGAGTTTTTATTGACATTTTTAAACCCCCCTCAAAAACATGTTAAAAGCCTAAAACACAAGACCTCAGGCATCGGCAAATAAATCCTTTAGTTTCGAAGACTCAACATTAGTATCTTAAGGGGTATTAAACCAGTGTGGGCTGCTTAGATTAGAGACGTCCGTCAGTAAGTGCAGCTCAAGCAGTGACTCAGCAGCACCAATCGGAAAAATGCACTGCAGGTGCTCAGCTCGTTCAGACGTTGCCAGGTCTTAATTTAATGTGCCTGATCCCTCTGCGGACCTCAGCAGCAGCTGCGCGCGCCAACACAGCCCAATGTTTGCTGAGCTCAATAAGACAAGCGCAGTAGACGCACTGTAAAGTGATATTTCGCAAGGACATCCTGGAAGGGAATGATTCATTGTTAATCATGAGTTTTAGTTTACTAAGAAATCACACATTTGAGTAAACGGTTGCATTTACAAAATGTTTATTTTAGGGACCATAGAAAAAGTACACGACAACTTTCCTTCTAGACATTTAACAACAGTAACTGTGACGCAATCTCCAGGAATCTCTCAACATCCGTAGGATCTATCATGCGATTCCATCATTGATTGGGATGTCATGATGTACCAGCGGCTGTTGAGTGCAGAAATGTGCATTGTTTTATACATAATTAGGGATTTTAATTCTGACTCCAGCCTGTTAGAAGCAACATTATTACAACTACCAAAACGGTCCATGAAATATCTTTTGCATATCTTTTTAATTGTTTGCTTATTTAAATAAGTGGCATTAAATTTCAAAGCTAGTATCCAGGTTGTGCAAACAATATCAAGGGATGTTAGCAGGGGAATTAAGGGTGCTTATAAACCGGCATTGAGCACTAGTCTTTTGTTCGATCCGGGGAATTAAAGTTGCATGGAATCCACGAGGGGCCCATTTGGCTTCAACCCCTGCTGCACCCTTGTGAATTTTAATTTTTTTAATTTTTTTGCGGTCCAACGGCATGGTAAACTTCAGTTCGTCTCAATTCCCACAGCCACCGATACCAATTTCTTGCTTGTACCTGTTCGTTAAAGTGTTCGCTTTTCTGGTCAGCTTTGCCAGTACCGTGTGTAGTCCGCTTAGATGATAATGAAACAGCTTCTCCAAGTCCTCATCATTTGGTTCGATGCGAGACACCTCCAGGGGTGTCGTCGTCACGCCATGTTTTTCCTTACGCCTCTCTTCGGCTTGAAGTACACCCCATTCAATATCATTCCTGATTGATTTGAGGAGCACATAAGAGCCATACATGTCTCCATCCTGGAAAGAGTTTACCTCTTTCTCCTCTTCCTGATCCAACGGGACGTCCCTCAGCAAACTCGGCACCATGACCGTCTGGTCCATGTTGTTCACGGCACCAATAAACCGGTTCATGGAATTAAAGAGAGAGTTTTTTTGGTTGTAGGAGTCGCAGATCTGCATCATCTTTGCTGTCCTATTGACCTGGAGGGCTCAAGCGCAGAACAAAGCTTTCGTTAAACGCAGCCGTTTTTCTTGAGCTGGGTGGTCCAGATAGCTCTAACAGAAGGTTTATCCGCTATTGTTTGTGTCCAGACAGTGCTCAGATCCCTGTGCGCTTCAGTAGAGTAAGTTTCTGAAAGCGCAGGTGGATTTAAAGCATGGGTGTGGCTTCAACACGTCAATCAAACGTGTAACCAGGTCGTAACCGGATAATGTGACCTGAAATAACAGAAGCATGATAGATTAGAGGGGAAGCACACAATATTACATAATCAAAATGGATATTAGAGTGAAAATATCAGTAGAGTGGAATATAAATATGCTTATTAATCGCTAAATAACGTCTACTAAATGATTAGGAATTAAATAGTTGTAGTACTTTTAATATCTAAGTCGGTTTACGTTTATATTTGTCTGAAGAATACATCCTGAACGTGCATCATTCGCTTCCTACCACTCCTTAATCTGCTAAAGGAAAAGCCGGCCGGCGAACCAACCGTCAATCTGTCGAGTCTAATAAACAACACAGGCGTCTGAAAACCCACCTTTTCTGGTATTTGGCCTCCGTTAGATCCGAAAATGCCCGGCAAAGTCCAAGAAAACCGGCGATAAAGTCGCTGATAGATAACAGACTCGTCTAGCAACGGCGCGAGGGTGAGGCCGCATGTAGCTCTCCGACACTTATGAATATTCATGAACGAGGCATCAGCCCACAACCGCTCAGCCGCTCTGGACCAATCAGAAGCCAGTCGCTGAGTTCATCCAGGAGGACGGCGCCTCTCAACAGCCAATCACAGGGCTGAATAGGAATCTGGCAGCGTGCCAAGGCTGCAGCTCACGGTCAAAGACACGACAGTGTGAGAGAAGGGTTGTCTATGAGGGAACTACCGGACTGATGAAAGCACCTCGAGCATTGCGTGTACACTGCATGTTTATAGCATCAGAGGTTCTGTGTGTTTATTATATTCCACACTTTATAGCCTATAGTGCTTAAAGACTTCATATTTGAAACAGAAATTACTTCTTTGAACCGTGCCGTTTGACACGCTATATATGTATACACAAAGATAGGGAAAAATGAGACCACTTCACAATTCTGACTTGCTCTAGATTTATAGTTGCGTTTGATCAAAATGGAGCCTGATCATTATATTCTTATTATTTAGAGAGATTCTTCTGCTTTAAAAATATTTGCATGAACTGTTTCAGACTTTCATTAGTTTATATAAATCTCTAGACTAGGGAGGTGGGCCACCCACAACACAGAAACACCCATACTGATTAATTTTCAGAATTATTTTTCCCCTTTATTTGTTCTAGTAGCATAGTATATAAAACGAAGTATCTGTCTTATCCAGTCGTGTTCATGGTATGATCAGTATAAATGCCCCTCCTCTTAGCTATATTTGGTGGAATAACCCTGATTTTTAATCACATCAAATAACATGTTCTGAATGTCATTTTCTGAGGAAAAATTCTGTAAACGAGCATGTTGTATTTGAATTTCGTTTAATGTTTATATACCTTTATGGAATAAAACCAATATTAGCATCAAATTAAATACTACATTTAATAATATTAAATGATAAATAAATTATACATTAACATTGAAACTCATACCAACTAATCCAGGAAAACCCAGAGAAACCGAGAACTGCAGGTCCCCCATTTGATATTTCAAATGAATGAATGCTCAGAGGTAAAACACGAGGAGACGTGTGTATGCAAAGCTTTCACAGATCAGTGAAACTATGCAAATGCAAGCTTGCAAATATTATGTAATGTATAAAGACACTAGGAAAAGGGTGAAAGTCAAAAATCAATTAAAGCACCACAATAGATTAAAAATGTGTATAGGCCTGTTGCTTTGAGTAATAATAGCTACGAATTTTTTTTTTTTACTTCAGATAATACAAAAACATAAGCTAGTTTAAACTTGGCTTAGATTCTTTGTTTCAACTTAAGATGTTGAGTTTTAGTCAAATATATTGTGAAACTCAACATTTTTAGCTGAAACCAAGAATCTCTCAACGATCAGTTAACTCACATTTCCAAGGCAGCAGGTGAACTCGAGTTTGTAAGTTTACCAAGTGAAACGTTTTACAGGCTACCTGTTTATAATAAAACTGCTTAAATGACGATTAAGGATAAGTAAACATGCTAGCCTGAACTAATTTTGGCAGGCCTACTATGGTCAGTTTTATTACATATTAGTACATATTAATCTTAATTTAAGGCATCTAACAAGTGAAACATGCCTTCACACAGAAAAGCAGAATTTATTTATAAATTAAGACGTCATGTTTAACATTTAAAAACTAAACAAAATGAATTTTGGGGGGTTTGTGTGATAAAACATTTGATGACCTCTTCAAGCCTACCGCAGGGTACATGTTGTCATTGTGTGTTTTTCAAAGGTGCAACATGTTCTTGTTGACATCATTATTAGATGTTTCTGATGTCAGATAGTAGACTGAAATGCTAAAATGCTTTTTGGGGGGCATTATATAGATGATATCTACCCACTGCGCAAGAAATGTCCAAACGACATCTACATTGACAGACGCAATATAGACATATGCACGTCCGTCAGACGTCTCATGGGGTAAAATCCGTTTTTGCATCATTATTTGCATGGGATTTCCCCATTCACGCAATAGACGGAGGTCTCCGGTCGATGAAGCTGTTGCTCCATTACGTTTTTCAGCAATATCCTGGTGCCATCCAGCGGCCAGGAAGCGAATAAAACTCCCCTTTTCAATCCAGGACGAAATTATTTTAACACGATCCCGTGAGGAATCCATTCATCCAGTTCAAGCTGTGACACACAAACTTTAAATGAAGACAAACCAGACGCGGGTAACGACGAACCATTTTATTCATAGAGATCACGGATGTTTACAATATCAACGTACATTTTGTTGGCATGCTAGCTGGTGATGCATTTTAAAAAGTAATTATTTTATTATTGTAAAAAGTAGCCTATATTATTTCTCTGGAGATGTGTAGTTCATCATCACTATGAATTCTGGATTCTAATACTTAATCGATGACCCATCAACACAAGGGGCAGCTGCAGAAATCATCCTTTAACATGTTAGCTTGCTAAGTCTAAATAACAAAATGGCCAGTGAGTAAAACCATACAAAACAACATATTAGAAAGAAAAAAAAGAGAGAGAACAGAGACATGTAAATATGGAACCCGTTAACAGTACTTCACGATAGATCCAAAACAAAACGAAAGCCAAAGACTGCAGCAATTTTGACCACATGTTAATAAATAATAAATAAACAACTGAGGTGTCTAATGTTTGGCTCAGTCTTTAATAATTATGATCCAACAAAGCACTTTATTACGCAAAAAAAAAAGAAAAGAAAACTGAGGTAAAGATGTTTCAAGAAATTATTTGACTCAAACCTCTAGAAAAATTTATATATTTAACTTTATATAGAATTTTAAACAACGTTTTTAACTAGACAAACTGGCAAAAGATTTATTTTAAGGTCGAACATCTCATATTTTCTTAAAAACAATATAGCATCTTTAGAAACATCCTTCATCATACTAAAATTCTCATCTTTTATGTTTTCCTCATGCAAATATTCATTCCTCATGAAATTATCTGGACATTCTTGGAGCTGTAAAGCACGATCATCCTCAATGCTGAAAGAGACGTTCGGTTTGATTACATTCTTACACTAAAACGCCACAAAATAACAGTATTAATACAGTGTGTCACAAGGTAGAGAAGGTGTAAAACTGTAACTACCACCCATAAACTGTTTAACAGGCAACTTAATGGCTAATTCAACAGTGTTTAGTTAGTACTCTGAAATATCTGCTTGTCTTACAACAACAACATAAAAGCCTCGTTTTTTTCACATTTACACTCCAGTCTGCATCTACTTGAGTTCTGTACAAGCCTATACAGTATGTGGCAGAAAATTGCTTGTTTTTTTGGCTTTCACGGTGAAACTACATTGATGTTTTCGACTCGGCACATGAACACGTCAAGTCACGTTCAACACGAAGCTAAAAACAAAAATCCAAATTATATTATAAGACCAAAAAAAGAAAACATTTCTGAGATGAACCCCTTTGCCATAGAGTTTACAACAGCAGCAACAACAACAACGAAAACATCTTGCCATTTGTGTGTTTTTAATCATATTTCCTCTCCAAAAAGCAAGTAACTAACAAAGTCACTTGTTTAGGGGTTAATTAACACCGTGTCCTAACCAGATGTGCGAAGTTTTGAATGTAAATAAGTAACAGTACTGCAAAACTTAGCACAAAATAGCCAATTAGAACATCTAATTTGTAATAATAAACAGCCGTCTGGACCAATGAGATTTCAATGTGGGCAGAGCTACCACTTGCAACCTGACCAATAGTAACCAAGCTCACAAAACAGCAGATAGTTAAGAAAAACACTTTTAAATAGCTTCTTTTCTCAAAAAAAAAGTATATTATATGAACAGCTAACAAGTCACGTCACGCTTATGTCCTAATGAAGTACTGAGTGATTTTTGCGTCTGAAATAGAAAAGGCAACAAAACCACTGATAACATATTTGATATACAGTACAGCAAGAGATGGATTGCGACTTCGATTTCCTGCGAATGGTTAGGACGTGGTGTTACAAAAATGCTTTAATTATAGTGTGTGTGTGTGTGAGATGGTTTCCGCATGCAAGGGTTTATACAGAGTAAAATGCACGAACGCAGGAGTGCGTCTTAAAACCGTTTCCTTGTCCTCGCTAACGCTGACGTTTCGAAAGGAGAGGCTTTGGTCATGGCACAACTGCATGATTAAGGAATGACAGAAAGCAGAAAGAAAGGCAAGTAAGAAAATGAAAGATAAAAGGAGAGAGAGTAAAAAAGAGATGTGAAAGAATGGAGTGTGCGAGCATTTTTGGGTTGCTTTCCCTTTCCAGGTGACTTATGTCTTTAGTGCCTGTAGAAATGAGAAAAAGAGGATTACACATTTTCAGTTTTGCACATCTCCAAGAATATACGTGTAAGTTATTTTTTTGTATTTCAATTATGCTCAGAAAACAATCTGTGTATAAATAAGGTTCCCAGAATGCAATATTGCAATGAAAACAAATTAAATTAAATAAAAATTAATAAAACATATACACAATTAAATAAATACAAAGAAATAATAATGTATATAATTTGATTATTTTCATTAAATATTTAAATAATTTGCTACTAAACTATTGTAACAAATATTTACATTTGCACAACATTCAAAATTATGCCGTTAACATTAAAATGTCATATGTATTTTATTTGTTATAGCATCAAGCTGTCCACTGGTTAAAGCCTCATTCACACTATGAGCAAACTGCAGCAGCAAAGCGTCAAGCCGTTCATTTCAACAGAGTGAGCGACTTCCAGCGACCTCAGTCTACCTGAGCGACTGTTCATATCGACGAAGAGTTAGCGACTTCCAGTGACCTCAGTCTACATGAGCAACTGTTCATTTCAACAAAAAGTGAGCGACTTCCGGCAACCTCAGTCTACCTGAGCGACTTCATTTCGACGAAGAGTAAGTGACTTCCGATGACCTCAGTCTACATGAGCGACAGTAACTGTTCATTTCGACGAAGAGTAAGCGACTTCCGGCGACCTCAGTCTACCTGAGCGACTGTTCATTTTGACGAAGAGTGAGTGACTTCCAGCGACCTCAGTCTACCTGAGCAACTGTTCAATTCGACGAAGAGTAAGTGACTTCCGGTGATCTCAGTCTACATGAGCGACAGTAACTGTTCATTTCGACGAAGAGTGAGCGACTTCCAACGACCTCAGACTAACTGAGCGACTGTTCATTTCGACGAAGAGTGAGCGACTTCCAGCGGCCTCAGTCTACCTGAGCGACTTCATTTCGACGAAGAGTAAGTGACTTCCGATGACCTCAGTCTACATGAGCGACAGTAACTGTTCATTTCAACAAAGAGTGAGCGACTTCCGGTGATCTGAGTCTACATGAGCGACACCAACTGTTTATTTCAACGAAGAGTGAGCGACTTCCAGCGACCTCAGTCTACCTGAGCGACTGTTCATTTCGACGAAGAGTGAGTGACTTCCGATGACCTCAGTCTACATGAGCGACAGTAACTGTTCATTTCAAGGAAGAGTGAGCGACTTCCGGTGGTCTCAGTCTACATGAGCGACACCAATTGTTCATATCGACGAAGAATGAGTGACTTCCAGGGACCTCAGTCTGCCTGAGCGACTGTTCATTTTGACAAAGAGTGAGCGACTTCTGGTGGCCTCAGTCTATCTGAACGACTGTGAGGTTGCCGGAAGTCGCTCACTCTTCGTCAAAATGCAGTCATTCAGATAGACTGAGGTCCCCGGAAGTCGCTCACTCTTCGTCGAAATGCAGTCTACCTGGGCGACTGTTCATTTCGATGAAGAGTGAGCGACTTGCGGCGACCTCAGTCTCCACAAGCAACAAACGACTGTTCATTTCAACGGCGAGTGAGCGACTTCAAGCGACCTGAGTTGACAAGTGCATCGGCGACCAGGTGGGTGTGTTGAGAATCCTTAAACTTTATGCAAGTGAAGAGCAATTTTCTTGAGCGACAGCCAATAGGAGCACCAGTAAAGCTCACATGATCCTCTCACTGCTCGCTCAGAGACCTGTTGTATTCTCTGTGCTGTAAACGTTTGGAGCAGATCACCACCCAGAGTGACACACAGCTACAAAGTCGCTGCTAGTGTGAATGAGGCATAAGTAGTGACATATGAAACACTGTTTCCAGGTCTAAGCCGCTACTCATTTAAATTGAGCAAATAGTCGTTTATGACCACTTTTTAGTCATATCACACACATTAAATGTGAATTTTATATCAAATCATGGTGTACACAACAGTCTCTAGACTTGCTGCATCACAAACACCAATATTAACTATGTATAAAAAAAATAATCACTATCTGGCCGTCAGATATTAGGCATGGATGTATATATTGCGATTGTGATTTTTGAAAGTATTACATTATTTTGTAAATGTTTATTAGTACCATTAATTGAGTCTCCCCATACAGTTTGTTATAGCACTTGGACCCGAGAGCTACTTTACATGACGTCAGACTTATCAAGCGGATTATCTTAGTAACATGCCTTCTCAAAAGCCAAGTCTGTTTGTTAACCATTAGTTGCAGTCTACTGATAGTCCATAATAGCCAGACGCTCATCTTGAAAAACAGCCTGTGTGTGTTGCTCACCTTTTCTCCCTCTGCTACACCATCTCGTACTGATTGGCAGTGATGAATCGTGACAGACAGCAGGCCAACAGCATCCCGATCAGCTGAAGAAAAAAAACACATACATAGTCATTACCATAGTAAACCTCTTTTACCCCTTGCTCCAGCGTAATTGCTAATTAAATTAAACCACACTAGTCGTTACCGCCGGGTTCACGCTTCACTCTCTCCACATGCAGCGATCTCTGGTTATAATCGTAATGAATGTTTACTGATTCCCATTTAACCAAGCCGAAAGAATTCCACGCGTGCAGTGGAAGATTAGCCGTATTAGCGAGGCCGTGTCACTAAGAGATGTCATTGATTCGGGCTCGCAGATAACGCTAACAGTTCAATTAGCATCAGCGGAGGGGTCGAGGTGTTCCTGCGCGGCCCTTTGGAGCCATTAGTGCGGATGGAGAGAGATCTGCATAATGGTCCCGAGGCGGAGGTGTGAGTGACAGAGGGTCTGATTGTGTTTGAAACGGCACGTTCGCTAGCAAACCCCAGCTGTGGCTCCTGCGAGAGTGTGTGTTTGTTAAATGAAGGCTGGAAAAACACAGACACCACGGG
Source organism: Danio albolineatus (assembly GCA_903798035.1). Classification (NCBI taxonomy): domain Eukaryota; kingdom Metazoa; phylum Chordata; class Actinopteri; order Cypriniformes; family Danionidae; genus Danio; species Danio albolineatus. Next base: position 5,029,568 of record CAIGQQ010037719.1, read on the forward strand.
GTCAGCATGGCTGCGTAGCACTCGCTCCTGCTTTTATATGTGGCGTTAGCAAGTGACTCATTTCACGGCGTGTAGCGTTTCACCTGTGAGACAACAGCAGACAGATGTTCAGCTCGCTGCGGCGGAAAACGCAGAACAGATTGGAGTAAATATTAGCTTGCTAACGATCGCAGCGAATAATGGTATGATGTGTTAAGGAGAGGGGAAATATTCTAGTTGTGAGTGAGTGAGACACAATGAAGATGTGCGATTACAAAAAGCATTTGGGGCGGGACTAATTATGAATATAATAATGATTATTTACTATTATAAATAATAAGTATTTAACAAAGATGACAATTTACATTTCACGCTTTAAAAATAAAATATTTTATAATTAATTTGTACAGATCATTGAAAATGTATATACACGTTAGAAGGTATAAAGTAATTAATATATACATTTAATAGTTTAAAAATAAATAAAACTAAAATATTTTTAAAATATTTTAAATAAAAAAATTGTTTTAAAAATAATTTAGGAAACAATATTAAAACATTTTAAAACATGGCAATTATTCCAAAATAAAACAAATTAAACTATTATTTTATAATATATTCAATTTAAATATTAAATATTTTATATATTTTAAAAAATAATTAAAACTTTTGTTAATTAAAGATGAAAATCTTAAATTTTTTTGAAATAAATATGAAAATAAAGCCATTTTGGGTGGGTTTGATTCCGATATTAGACAATTTCTGTGTATCAAAAGCAGTTTTACTTTAACTTAAATCTGTAGTAAGTCTCCATCCTACCTGTGAGAATGCAATTCCAAATGTTACTCCAGCAATAATGCCCATGTTAGTCTCAATAAAGGTTGTCACCAGCTCATAGCAGCCCTGGAAACATGAGAAGCATTATAGACAGACAACAATGACAACAGTCAGCCTGATTTTGTGTGTCTGTGTGTGTTTTACCTGCTGATGGACTTTGGTAGGTGCTATGGTGGCGTTTCGCAGGTCTGAGGAGTTGCAGTCGGAGATGTTCGCGCAGCAGCTCGGAGGGATTCCATTCACAGGGTAATAAACACTGGAGAACCAGCTGGTGTAGTTCAGAACACCACAACAACGCAACTGAAGAGAAATCACACACCACAACTATTAACTGGAACAGCAGATCTTAACAACATCTTAGAAACACCCTTGTTCTCTGATTACCTTTGGAACTGCCCAACAATCACCCAGAATAATTTAAACCCCACCCAGAACACCTCAGCAATATCCAAACCACAATCCCACTCATGAAAATCTTTAAAAATATATCTTACCAAAAAAAACATACTAAGATTGCAACATGCATCTGTAGCACCATAAGCGATTCATAACAGTCACCGAGTACTATGCAACAATCTAGGCAACTAACTATATCAACCACACACAATTTCTCACTGCCTAGAAACCATGTTAAATATTAAAAACCCCATACTAGTTACCTAAAATACCATAGCAACCACCCAGAATATCGTAGAAAACCCAACTATCCACCAAGATCACTCTAGCAACTGCTTTAGTTGTCAGAATATCTTAGCAATCACTGCGGAATAAGTCAGAAGAACTATGTTTGCTTAACAACACCTAGCAACCACAGAAAACATTTCATTAACACCCTAGCAGACAACAAAATACCTTTGAAAGTAACACCTTAGAAACCCCCACAACAACTTAATGCCTACAAATCAACTAGAACATTTTTTAACTGTCCAACAATTATCTATTACCTTAGCAACACCCTAATAACCCCCCAAAATATCTTATCAATGCCCTAGTAACTTTAGCACCTGCCTAATAACTACCCATTAACTTAGCAACACTCTAGCAACCACCCAAATATCTCATTAATACCCTAGCAAACAATATCTTGGTAACACCTTTGAAACCACCACAACAACCCAATACCTACTGGAACATTATAAAACCGTTAACAAATACCCATTACCTTAGCAACACCTTATTAACCACCCAAAATATCTTACCAATGCTGTTATAATCACAAACACTAGCAAATGCCAAACAATTTCCCATTACAACACCAACACACTAGCAACCACCCACAATTTCTTACAACTCTCTAGCAAACCTCAAGAACACCCCTGCTGCTACCAAATATCTTATTAACACCTTAGTAACCACGAAAACACCTTCATAATGACTACAAATGACTCAAATAGAACATCCTCATACTGCCTAACTTACACAATCCAAATTATCCTACCACCCATAATATCTAACTAATGCCCCAGTACCCATGAACAACAGCAACGTATAACCCAAAGCAACCTAAAATAGCTAATTAATGCCTTAGCAACACCCTAGCACTGTCAAGACATATTTAGCAGCCTCTAGCAGTGTATGTGCTAGCAACACCCTAGCATCCACCTAAAATAACTCAATGCCCTAATCAAGATCCCCCTTAGCATCTGCCCATTACCTTAACAACACCTTAGCAACTGTCTAGCACAACTTAGCAGCCTGTAGCAGTCTATGTGCTAGCAACATCCTAGCATCCACCCAAAATAATTTAATGCCCTAATCAAGATCCCCGTTAGCACACCCTAGCAACTGTCAACATCTTAGCACCCTTTAGCAGTCTATGTACTAGCAACACCCTAGCATCCACCCAAAATAACTCAATGCCCTAATCGCGATCCCCCTTAGCATCTGCCCATTACCTTAACAAAACCCTAGCAACCGTCTAGCACAACTTAGCAGCCTCTAGCAGTCTATGTGCTAGCAACATCCTAGCATCCACCCAAAATAACTCAATGCCCTAGTAATCAAGATCCCCTTAGCAACTGCCTAGCATCTGCCCATTACCTTAGCAACACCCTAGCAACTGTCTAGAACAACTTAGCAACCTCTAGCAGTCTATGTGCTAGCAACATCCTAGCATCCACCCAAAATAACTCAATGCCCTAGTAATCAAGATCCCTCTTAGAAACTGCCTAGCAACTGTCCATTACCTTAGGAACACCCTAGCAACTGCAAGAACCTCTTGGCAGCCTCTAAGTTATTTTGGGTGGATGCTAGGGTGTTACTTACACATAATGCCTTAATCAAAATCCCCCTTAGCATCTGCCCATTACCTTAGTAACACACTAGCACCAGTCAAGAACAACTTCTAGCAGTCTGTGTGTAAGCCACACCCTAGCATCCAACCCAAATAACTTATTGCCCTAATTAAGAACCCCTTTAGCAACGGCCTAGCAACTACCTATTACCTTAGTAACACCTTAGCAACTGTCAAGAACATTTTGGCAGCCTCAAGCAGTCTATGTGTAAGCAACACCCTAGCATCCACCCCAAATAACTTATTGCCTTAAGTAAGATCCCCCTTAGTGACTACCTTTTACCTTAGCAACACCCTAGCAACTGTCAAGAACATCTTAGCAGCCTCTAGCAGTCTGTGCTAGCAACACCCTAGCATCAACCCAAAATAACTTGTAGTAATCAAGATCCCATAAGAAACTGCCTAGCAATGACCCATTACCTTAGCAACACCATTACCCTAGCAACTGTCAACAACAACTTAGCAACCTCTAGCATCTATGTGCTGACATTTAATAACTAACATTCAGACTCCTAAAACTATATTAAATGTTCATTCAAAGTTTGTAAGTTTAAACTTTACACACTTTTCTACATTTTATATTATATTATATTATATTATATTATATTATATTATTTCTACATATTATATTATATTATATTTTTTATATTCTATTCTATTATATTACATTATATTATATTACATTACATTACATTACATTACATTATAATATTATATTATATTATTTCTACATATATTATATTATATTATTTCTACATATTATATTATATTATATTATATTATTTCTACATATTATATTATATTATATTTTTTATATTCTATTATATTACATTACACTACATTATAATATAATATTATATTATATTATTTCTACATATATTATATTATATTATTTCTACATATTATATTATATTATATTATATTATTTCTACATATTATATTATATTATATTATTTCTACATATTATATTATTTCTACATATTATATTATATTATATTATATTATATTACATTATATTATAATGCATCACATTAAAAGATAAAACATAACTAGATGTAAACCAGTGTTTAAACATACACTCCTCTGGACGTTATCCACTGCAATGCTTCTCTCGTCCTGGGCATTGTAGTTCTGAACGGCCTCATTGTATGTCCTCAGGAAGGTGCCTTTGATCTGAGGAAACACACACACACACACACACACACACACACACACACACAAACACACACACGCACGCACACACACAGTCAGATGTCACTAGAACAAGCCCTACTAGTGCGAGACAGATGGAGATCTCAGAGATGCATTATGGGTCACCGCCGGAGAACCAGCGCACGTGTCTCACCTCATGACGGAAAACAAAGCCCGAGATGCCAGCGACCAGCTCTGCCAGGAAAACCAGAGACAGGAACATGGCATACTAGAGGCAGAGAGAGTGAGACACGTTAGCCTTATGTTTAGTCATGATCTGTATCCTGAAGCTGAACAAGCACTGGACTCTCACCAGTTTGAGCATCCATGGACTCCCGCGGCATGTCGCGAAGCAGCCGAACAGCCCGAACACGATGATGGTCGTGCCGGTCCCGATGAGCACATAGGGAGCATTGGTGGAGTTTTCAGCAATCAGAGAGATGTACGGACCCAAGATGAACTTCCCCCATAATCCCACCGCCAGCAGGATTGCCCCCGTGATCTGGAGACAGACAGAAAACAGAGTCAACTTTACATGTTCAACCCTCATTGTAAGTATGGAGGGCAATCAAGGACAAAAGTTTTAAAACAAGAAAAGAAGTTTGTGTTAATGTGCACATTTTAACCTGTTTCTTTAATACATGAATACACGCATAGTTTGACTTTTTTAAATAGAATTTTGATGGAAGACAAACAATGTCTGATGTTTGCACACAATATACACTATAATGTTACAATACACACTACAATGCTACAATACACACTACAATGCTACAATACACACTACAATGCTACAATACACACTACAATGCTACAATACACACATGATATTTGATGTTTGTAAATTTATTGAATAAATATATTGTGGCAAAAATATATTGTCAACATATTTTGCAAATTCAGTTTCAGCCATCTCATTGGCTGTTGTGTTTGCCGACAGGGTAAAACTGCGCATGTTGATGCGATTAAAAATGTCAAATTTTGGCTCCGATTGCCCTCCATAATTAGAAATTTGTTCAGATTTACTGCCATCTAGTGGAGCAATATAAAAACATGTAATCAAAATGTAGAAATGTTGCTGTATGTTCAATAGCATTCTGCTACTCTCACAAACCAAATGTTTGGTAAAAGTAATAATAATAAAAACAGTGCAATAATAATAAAAAAAGAACTTATTTGGCACTATAAAAGTCAAATTTCTGAGCCTACACACAAGAGTTTGAGAAAATGCTAATTTTAGAAGAAATTATGCACAGCATTTAGAGGTTTTTGCATCTAAACTCTTCATATATTCTAAAAAACTGGCCCAAATTATTGCTGCATACTTTTTTTTTAACTGTGTAATTTTTCTAATAGTAAAATGTTGATTTTTAAATTATTTTGCTTTTCAGAAAAAAAAAAGAATTTTAATAATTTGTTCTTTCTTCATTTATGGACTTGCTCAACGTGATGCTTCATAATAATTTTTGAGTTGTGCATGAACTCAATATGTAATATAGTATATATATATATATATATATATATATATATAGGGGTTTATATAAACCCCAACGGCTCCTTAAAAAATGCATTTGCCAAATATTTCAGAAATTACTTTTTACTGAAAAAAGGTTCCCGATCCCTTCTCTAGAGAAAAATGAGTGTTTCATTTCTGGATATTTAAAAATAAATTGTGTTTAAGTAAGTGTTTAAAATGTTTAAGTAAGTTAAAATCTTTTTAGTTCCTTTTCTAACTTACACTCACTGCATTTTAGCAGTAAGGAGCTACAATACAGATTTCTGAGCCAAAGCTTGACTACAAAATTAAATTGCAAATCAAATAAAAATTGCAATATGTAGAAAAAAAAGAGGTTTTCCCCAAATTGCACAGCCCTATTGTAACTAAAAGTTACAAATGCTACGAAAAAAACACCACAAGTTTTTCAGTTTCCAAAAAAAAAAAAAAAAAAAATGAAACCTTGCTAACAAGATGACAAACAGAAATATCTGTTATCAGAGAATATATCCGGAATGTAACAAATGTATTCTAAATAGATTACATTCGATGATTAAATGAAGAGTTGTAAAATCCTTTTAGTGCCGTCTGAAATTTAATTTTTTTCTGCCTCTTTTGTATGTTGAGTTATTTCACTTTAAAGACCAGAAAAAGGACTTTGTCATGAAAGTGATATTACTGAACCTACACACAGGAGCCTGATAAAAATGCTCATTTTATTTAAAAAAAAAAAATTCAGAAAGCATCTAAAAGGTTTGCATCTGAACTATTCAAATAAGCTGCAATATAACAAACAAATTAAGTATTATGAGTTTTGTTTTTCAAATCATAAATCTAAAAACGTGTTAATTTTTCAAACACCAATTTGTGCCTACAAACATTTACCAAAACGGATTGTTCAGGCGTCAGTTTGCGGTGTTAACCAGAAGAGGGCGCTGGTGTATTTTTCCATTATCACTGGCAACCTCTATGAAACGCCACACTCACTGAGGGGTGGTGGGATGTGACGTAATATGATTTACATCATTACATTAACAGAGAAGCTTCAGTTAATGATAAAAAAACTGATTGTGTTATACAATTAGTCAAATCTGGCCCTAAAGGTCCTTTAGATTCTTTTATTTTTGACAACACAAACCTTTTTGTTGAGTAAACTCTTCTCACTTCTATGTCAAACTAAAATATTCTCTTAGTTATTAATAGTTGTCAGATCTCTTTACCTGCTTGCGTGGGTTTCTGGAATAATATATTTGGTGATATAGATTGGGAACAGTTTTGGCTTCTTTGGAAAAAAAAAATTTGCATCTAATAAAGCTGTCAAAGTCACAATCAAAAGCATTCATAATTACTACCCAATAAATACCAAACTAGCTAAATTTAATAACAATAGCTCCCCTAAATGCTCATTTTGTACTCAATATGATGAAACACCAAATCCTTTATGTTGGGAGTGAACTTACTGAGAGTTGTTTTGGGTTGACTTTTCCAATTTCATTAAAACATTATTATTTTTAAACTTCAGTATTTCCACAATAATCGGATTCTTTGGTCACTCTCTAAACTTAAATCCTTCTCATTGTAAATTTATTATTAATTTATTTCTTTTGTGGCTAAATTTTACATTCATAAATATAAATTTTCAAAGAAACACATTTACTTCATTTCCAGAAAGGAATGATTTCATATGTGAACTCCTTAATAGACACTAACAATTACAGTATATTGCATGTAAAACTCTTTCTTGGTGTAAATCATTTAAACTTGTTTAAATTGCTGGAATTGTATTCATGTAACCCTTCTTGCTCCTTTGTTCATATTGTTTTTTTATAAATGTTCTTTCTTGCATAATAATAATAATAATAATAATGACATCCGCTGCGTAAAACATATGCTGGATAAATTGGTGGTTCATTCAGCTGTGGCAACCCCAGATTAATAAAGGGACTAAGCCGAAAAGAAAATGAATGAATACATAAAAAAAGAAAAATAATCATGAAAATACTAAACTACATTCAAAACAAACAAACAAATGCTTCATTTTTGCAACACTCAAAAACCTAAACTTAGCAAACAAATGATGACAACACAACAGAATTAGCCCACATATAAGACAACACTAATTAAATAAGATAATATCAATCTCCCTTAGAGTTTTAGACAATTACAAGACTCACACAAAAAGTGACATGGTATAACCAATTTGTTTTACCATGGTAGACAGGTAAACATGGTATGCTAATCTCATGGAATGATTAGCATATTTAAACCACAGAAATAAAGTAGTAATTCATTTAATAATTATAATTATCTTTAATTTATAAACAAGGTGTGTTTAGGCAAATGGGATCATCCTTTCAGTGTTCATCAGCAGTCTGGAGGACACATGAAAGTCAGCTTTAGCCACTTCTGTTGTTTAGCCAGCTAGTCGGTGGATAACAGATTCAACATGTTGACTGAATCCAGCTTATACAGGAGATTTCTCTATTAAAAATGTGTCTACATTGCATTGACCAGCATCCACGCATCCAAGATGAGCAATAGCGAGCTCCTCACACAACGCTACCCACTGAAACGGCCGTGAATATGTGAACTCGACATCCCACTCAGAACAGCCAGTGGGTTTGATGGCGTCAGTTTGCCACCTCTGAAGGAGTCATCGCTCTCGCGGATGTGCTAATGAGGGTGTGTGAAGAGCACAAGCTAAACTCAAATCCTAGTGAGCTGGCTCCATGTCTACTGTTTACATAGACAGCTATCGTTCAACAGAGCAAATGAAAGAAAATAAGAAGCTTTTAAATGAGCAGCATTGAATAGAGTAAATACAGTCAACATACTGTACTTTCAGTCATTAGCATGTTGCTAAGCTAACAACCCTGCACAACAAAATATGTAAATATATTAAATATGCTGAATCACCTATTTTCGTTAGCATGTGAAACTCAAAGTGCAAAACAATAATACAAAATTACCACTAAACACAGAAAACATACCCAAACGTATTGTTGAATGCTACCACAGAGCGAAGCAATACTTGGATTATAATATTTCCGGCAGGTTAACAATGCATGTTTTAGATCGCCTGCTTCTGTTCTCCAAATCTTGTACTTTATCTTTTAGATAGGAGATATCTTTCTCCATGCAGTTGACTGCTGAGCGAGTGTCTCTTATGTCGTCTTCTGTGGCACTTACTCTAGTTTCCATCTCGGTCATCTGTTTAGATAAAGTTGACATAGAGGATTCGATATGGGTCAGTTTAGTATGAATATCACTGGCCATCCCGTCAATTTGTTCGCCGATTTCTTTTTTGCTGCCTTTAATTTCCTTCCATATAGTCTGCCACGATATTTCACCTTCCACTTCCTCCGTCATGTTGTCTAGCGTGTCGAGATCGCTCGTTTCGGCTATGCTCGAAACTGGTCATGATTTGCGTCCTTTTCGACGCAGAATATGTTCCGCCATAAACAATATCGACTTTTTGATGTCTTGATGAAGTAGATATTCTATTAGTAAGAGAAATTAATTTTCAGTGATTATTAAAGCTAGTCAGTGGAGCTCGCTACAGCACGCCTATCCCCACCGCCTGTATCACGTGACTGTCCTTTGCATTATAATATTAAGTGAAGTTTATTCAGAAACTAATTTCGAGAGGATCACGTGCGTATGATTTATCACGGCTGGTCTCACATTAACTAATCATGATCTTCTAATCATATAATTCCCCACTTACTATAAATAACCAAAGTTTCACTCCACAGTTGTCTTCGTATGGAAGAAAACCCCCCTTTCCTTCCCCTTCTCCTCCTTATCTTAGATCGGGCGGCACGGCGGCCCAGTGGCTAGCACTGTTGCCCCACAGCAAGATAACTGCCAGCCCTGGTCTTCGCCAGGCTGGTGGGTGTTTCTGTGCGGAGTTAGTATGTTCTTCCCGTGTCCGTGTGGGTTTTCCCCGGGTCCTCCGGTTTCCTACCACCATCCAAAGATATACATTTTTCATAAGAGATTAAGCAATTTAGGCACTTGTCTAACTCCCCGGCTGCGGTAGCTAAGGAAACACTTGAGGAGGAAGGAGAGATCTACCTAAGCTCAAGCTCCCCTCTCGCTTTACGAACGGGAGGGAGCCCTGGGCTCGAGGATCCCTTGAGCTCAGGGCTTACAGCATGCCAAACAAGCTTATATTAAATCATCAGCTAAGTGTGAACTCTGGAATAGCAGCATATACATAAGAACACAATTTGCCATACTGTCACTGCGCTTATTTGTCCTGGAACTATAGCTTAATTGTCCTTTGTCCTAAAACTATATGCATTAGCACACAAATATTGTTAAATATGCAAATTTTCGACAGTACTTTTTTCACATTAGCATGTTGCTAAGCTAACAGTGTAACATGGTACTTAGAATAAAAGTAAACATAATATAAATACAATAGGGCTGCCAACTTTTGGTTTTAGCTTGGAGTGAAAATTGATGTTTTCTGTGCGTATGCGTCAGTCTGTTTTTGATTAAATTACATTACTTTTACCACTGCTGGTTCAGTTGCACATCAAGAATACCGTCTTTACACAACAAAAAAAACGTCTTCAATACCGTCTTTATTATAACCAAAAAAAATGTAGCTTAAGAAAACGGATGTGTGGTGTGAGAGCTTGACAATACTGTCAATTGCGTAACTCGAGAGTTGGCAGCCCTGAATACACGAACATTTGGTTTAATTCAGTTACAGTAGTTTTTGTTATCGGGCTTCTAAGTAAGGTGTATGTAACACAATACTCTGAACCAAAAATACACAATATAATTATAGACACAGGTTTATTAAATATGTCAAGTACTGGCACATAATTATTAGTAGTAATTACTAATTATAAGATAGTTGTTGAATCCCTAATGGTTACTTTCCTTTAGCATGTTGCTAATGCTAACATTGCAAAAGAAAGTTTCCTTTATGTGAATGTTTCCAAATGTACCTGAAAGTGACATATCAATGTATAGTACTTTAGTGTTTTGTTTTATGAACAAAATCATTACCACAATAACATTACAAAAATTATTCTTGAAATTATTAAAAATTAAAGTTATTACTTATTAATGAGAATAAATACCATCATTACTACGATACAAAACTAAAAAATATCATTATAAATAACTATTACAATAAATACCATCATTACCACGAAGCAAAAATACAAATACCCTTCTAAATAACTAATGCAAATTTTCCTTTAGCATGTTGCTAATGCTAACATTGCAAAAGAAAGTTTCCTTTATGTACCTGAAAGTAACATAGCAATGTATAGTACTTTAGTGTTTTATAATATCACTATAAATAACAGTAAAACTGTTTTAATACAGTAAGGGTTTAATATAGCAAGTTTTAATACTATAGTAATACAGTATTAAAATTTAACAGTCACTGTACTGTTTAACAACTTTTTGATGTTAGCATGTTGCTAAGCTAACAAGGCGATGCTCTAAAAGGCCCTTTTATTCAGTTAGAGTATTTTCTTTGTTCATTAGCATACCCATAGTGCCCTTAAATGGTAACTATGTAGAGAGCACAAGAGTTGAGACGGAGCTACATCGAAATCGGTACAGAAAAAGTTGAATACACCCAAAACTCAATGGCACGAGCATGTTATCATTCAGACCATGTCCACTAGGACTCAGAGGACACAATGTCCCGTCTCCATCTCACACTGAGACACAGAGTGAAAGAGCACAGATGGTGTGACTCATCGCAGATCTGAGAGAGAGACAAGAAACTTTCAGGAGCTAAAACGTAAAGAGGAAGAAAGTTATGAAATCTCTCGAGTAAGATGATGTGAGGCGATGGAGAGAGCCAGTGAAGTTTCTCTTTGACAGACAGCTCTATACTTTCTGCTGCATAATAATCTCAACCTTGTTATGTTTGTTTTTTTTTTAAACTGTAAATATCCACACTATTAAATAAATAATATTAAACTGATTAATTATGATTTTTTTTGCAATATGGCATTATTCTAATAACAATGCAAAAACACGGCATCATCACTATAATATAAAAACAAAAAGATTTCATACATAGAAATACTACATTTAAATGTTCTCTTTTTTACATATACCATCATTCTCATTACCACAATGCACAAAAAGATGAAAAAAATGCTATTTCAGAAATAAACAAAATCATTACCACTAAGCAAACATTACAAAAATTATTCTTATTACTACTTACTAATGAGAATAAATACCATCATTACTACGATACAAAACTAAAAATATCATTATAATTGACTATTATAATAAATACCATCATTACCACAAAGCAAAAATAAAAATACCCTTTTAAATAACTAATGCAAAAAATAAAAACCTTCATAATAAAAACTAAAAATATTATTAAAAAAAACAGAAATACTATATTTAAATGATCAGATTTTTCCTCATATACCATAATTAGGCAATGAACCTTAATGCACAAAAAGGGAAAAACTAAATTAATTTTCACAAGTAAACAAAACACCATCAACTAAAATCCAATAAATTCTAATGATCACAAATAAAAAAAATATCAAAGTTGCCAAAAAAAAAAATTATAAGTAGTACTATTATTCATTATTCATACGGCAGATAAATACCAAATATATCATCTTCAATTCATTAAGTATAATTCTAATTACTGCAATCATTACCATAATGCAAAAAATAATAATAGAACTGTTTTAACACATGTAAATAAATACCATCATTACCACAACATGATAATTTTTAATAGGATTCAAATTATATAAGCTAAATAAACACCAATCACTAACATAATTACATGGTAATACATAATAAAAGAGGCAGTTCCATCCGCTGTGGCGAACCCATGATAAATAAGGGATTAAGCCGAAGGAAAATTAATGAATATAATAAAATAAATATATCTCTAAAAATAGGCTTCTTTTTCTTTAAAGTATAAAACTGCGGTCACACTAGAGTTTGAGCGTGTGAAATTCTGTCGTTCGGCACTGCGAAAAGGTGCGGGATTAAACAAGATGATTAGAGATTAAAAAAAGTGAGCTATTTCTACAGATTTGAAATTTCTGTAGAGAGAGGTCATGTTTTGATCTTCGATCGGTCTCACGCAATCACATGATGTGATTTCGCAGGTCAGAGTTCACCAAGCTTCAACTTTCCAACACAGCGAACTGCGAAACTTTTTGCATGGGCTTGTGTTTCCGGTCTGCCGCATTCGCATGCATTGAAATGGAAGTCTATGGGATGAAAAGTGCAGCGTGACCGGGGCTTTATTTTAGGAGTTTCACCTAGTAGATGTAAGGGCAGAAACAACTGAACACCTTTCATTGTAAGAAAGAAAATGAAATGAAGTGAGAGAAATGACAAGTCATCCGCTAAACATGCATCATATGCTATACTACATGGAGGAGCGGAACCTGAGTGTTTTCTGCGTAAAGACTGGCAGAAGGAAATGTTTTATTGAGCAGAAGGATATCAATTATTCATCAGTACGTCTGTCACACTCTTTCTCAATCTTAGCCAAGAATCTGTTAAATAAAGACGCCACACAAAAACCTTGTTAAAACCTCATTTGACTATAAAAGAAAGCCTTTTGTTGTTGAGTTTAAAGATTATAACAAGTTTATGGAAATCAAATCTTAATTTGCTGTGCACAAATGTAGTTACTGTGAATCCAATAAAAAAAAACGACTAAATAAACATGTAAATTTAAATAAATATAAATTCGCAATGCGAGTGTAATACTGTCATTTTCATGGTATTATTGAGCTGTTTATGCTGAATAATAAATGATAATGAAAAAGTACCTTTTTTACCTAAAGTCCATTTTTTTTTATAAACAAAGTTAATAATAGATAAACACACACTGAGAAATGTCTAAATTAGTCATTTTAAATGTGCACACGGATAACAGGAGGAGATAACGCAAACCTTAATTTTAAAACCTGTTTAAACACATTTTAATCAGTTTTTTAAAATCATTTTATTATTTGTTTTTTTTTTCTTATTCTTGTTTCTTTTACTCTTGTTTAAGTAAAGCATTTTGAATTAGCACTGTGCCTGAAATGTGCTATATACAGTGCATGCGGAAAGTATTCATAGCGCTTCACTTTGTTGGTGCACCTTTGGCAGCAATTACAGCCTCAAGTCTTTTTGAATATGATGCCACAAGCTTGACACACCTGTCTTTGGGAATGTTTGTTCAGAAGGTCGCTAGTTCGAGCCCCGGCTGGGTCAGTTGGCATTTCTGTGTGAAGTTTGCATGTTCTCCCCGTAGTTGTGTGGGTTTCCACCGGGTGCTCCAGTTTCCACCACAAGTCCAAAGACGTGGTATAGGTAAATTGGGTAGGCTAAATTGCCCGTAGTGTATGAGTGTGTATGGATTGTGTATGGATGTTTCCCAGAGATAGGTTGTGGCTGGAAGGGCATTCGCTGCGTAAAACAAATGCTGGATAAGTTGGCGGTTCATTCCGCTGTGGCGACCCCGGATTAATAAAGGGACTAAGCCAACAAGAAAATGAATGAATGAATGAAATTTGCAACAATTTCAAAAACTCTTTTTCCACATTGTCATTATGGGGTATTATGTGTAGAAGTTCTTTTTTTAATTTTTTTTTTATAATTATTTTTTAGGGTTTTTCACCTTTATTGATAGGACAGTGGAGATTGACAGACAGAAAAGTGTGAGGAGCAGAGATAGGGGAAGGATCGGCAAAGGACCTCGAGGCAGGAATCAAACTCGGGTCGCCGCGAGCACCTCGGTGCTATGTGTCGACGCATTAACCACTAATGATTAAATAAATGAATTTAATCCACTTTGGAATAAAGCCGTAAAAGTGAAGCGCTATAAATACTTTCCGGATGCATTGTAAATAAACTTGGCTTGCCTTCCTAATTAACAAGACAAAAACATACACACATTTACAAGGGAAAATAAATAACGTATATACTATCTACTTTATTTGTTTAGTTAAGTTAATATATACAGAAACAATAGAGAGAGAGCAAAAACCAAACACATACATCCAAGAATTATTTGAACCCAAAAATATGGACAAACCCAAACTTTGGTTAAATTTGATCCCATTATTATATATTTATATATTTTAAACACTCCGGTGATTGGAGGAATATATATGAATGTTTCCCAACTCTGTTCCTGGCGGCACATGAACAGTACATGTTAACTTCAGGTTTTGGAGTCTCTCATGTTCTGATGAGTTGATTCAGGAGTGTTTAATTAGGGAGAGATTGAAAATGTGTACTGCTGGTGTGCCTTCAGGAACAGGGTTGGAAAACACTGATATATATTATCAGTTAAGACTTTATTATTATTGTACCCACAAACAGATGGCATTAATCAGTCTCAGCAGACGGTTTTTGAGCATTTCAGTTCTGAGATGTTTTTTCGATCCCCTGACACAGGCGTTTGTCTGCTAACGAAATGTGAAGCGTTCATTTCCTCGGATGAACGCAAAAACTGCAGCGGCGTTTCTTTCACATGTCAGCGACGCCTCTCGAGATTCACACAATCTGCTGCTTAAATAAGAGAAAAGCGCTCTGTTGTAGCTCTCGCCATGAGGAAAACACTCGCTGATGGCAGAAGAAGAAGCTGGATTCACCCACTGACACGTCACTTCTGCACACTGCTTAATATTAATATGCATTTTCAGACAAGATCATGTGAATCAGAGAGCGCCGGCTGACATAAATCTGCATATCGAGTGAGGATTTGCACATTTTTTACCTTTATAACACAACTTCCACAACTGGGTTTTGAAACCATGACATACACACATACACTTGTACAAAAATGTCCCCACAAGGTCAACATTTACTGGTAATGCAATACTTATGAGGACATTCGGTCCCTTCAACATGAGGAATACAAGGTGTACACACACACATAGTGTCCGTTCTCCAGCACAGACGGAGGACAAGAGAAACACAGAGGCTGTGCTTTGATGAAGAGACGAAACCAGAGGAAACAAGAGGCAAAAAACATCCACAGCTTTGCATTTCAGATGCCTGAACAAAGCCACTGTTGTTCAGCACCCAAATCACTGACCTCAGATCAATGAACTCACTGGCCTCAAATCAAATTAATATGAAAAGGTTATTAACAAATAAATGAATAAAGATGATAATAATATAAATCAAATGTGGGCCTTAAAGGTGAAATTAGCATTTTTAATCGATGCTTGACGTAATCATAAACTAATTTAAATACATGAACAAATTTATATATTACAAGGCTAAATATTTAAGATTTTCAAAGAAGTGCAATTTTTTTTGAAAAAAAATAATAATAATGATAATAATAAAAATAATAATAATAATAATAATAATAATAATAATAATAATAATAAACTTCAGATCATTAAAAATAAAATCTTAAATATATATTCATTTATTTTTGTAAATCCTGTATACGCTTATTTTTACATTGAAAAAAACATTCATGCAATGGTTAGGTTTGTCCATGTTTGACCAAAAACTTCATTATTTTTTTAAGAGTAAGAATGTTTCAAATGCGGAAAGAACCAAATCACTTTAATCTAAACATCACATCTGTCCTTCAGTGTGCATTCAGCCTAGACTTTATCTTGAACTAGCTTTCCAAAGCCCAGCAGACAATGTTTCATAAACAAAGCCAATCTACAAGTCTCATAATCCACTGAGAGCATTACATCTGAAAACTAGGCAGAGTTTACTCCCCGTTGACTTTGAAAAAAAGACTAACAATAGCAAACAAGTTAACGAAACCAAAGATGGATCATGAACATAAAAAACATACAATTACTCAAAAACTATTAAATAAATACATAAATTTACCAGTGAAATTAATAAAAGTAATGTATTCTTAAGTCAACTATTTAAATAACTGAAAAACTGGATCATGATAAATACATTTAAATAAATAAACAAGTAAACAATAAAAATAGAATATAAAAAGAACCTGAATAAATGCATACATTTAAGGGTGCTTTCACACTAGCACTTTTGGTTTGGACCTGTGTTCATTTGACATCAAAGTACGGTACGTTTATCTAGTGTGAATGTGTCTTCTGAACTGGGGTGTGAACTCAAGAACCATACTTGAGTCCGCTTGAATGAGGTGGTCTGGGTTATGGTTCATGCAAAATCGGATCCGGTTCACTTCTGCTATGAATCCAATCGTATCAAATAACGGAAGTGAACCACCAACAGTACAACAATGTATCATTTTCATAACGTTCATTTATGTGTGTGTGTCTGTGTATCACGTACTGTACCTTGGTGACAAGCGAGACTAAACCAGGGCAAACACAGTGATCATGTGAAAAGACTCAGTGAAAGCAGAACGACTGCGGTGTGCATACATCTTTCCATTTTGGCGCTTTGCTTTCATGTCCGTCACCTAGCAACAGCCGTACACACAGCAGCAGCTCAATGACGCAAGCGTACCGAGGTTCAGAAGGGAAAAAAGACAGTGTGAACACAAACAACCGATAGGGTGGCAAGGGGGGGGACAATCTAACTTGGGTACCAGACACCTTATAAACACCCCGTACTTCACAGCCAACCACCTACCACCTCACACACTCCTCTCCCTATGCTTGGAGGGGGAACAATAAATAAATAAATTATAAATCATTAAAAATAAATTAATTATTACCTGGCTGATACTTATCACAGCATTTATATACAAGGGTCTAACAATATTCAAAATGAACCATAAAAAAGTATGCCCCCTACAGTTCGAACCGTGATACTCTCATAGCAAACAGAGGCAACCAGCTTCTTTTATTAGTCCAAACCAACATGCAAACAACATATCAATTTAATGAAACAATGTCTGCTGTAAAGAAATGACTGGAAGCCCACTGGGTTGCTGTTTTGTTTCTGCTGCTGTGATTCAGAGACTGAAGATGAAGAGAGACTCACTGCTGACGTCTGTCTGTCTGTCTGACTCCTCAATGTCTGACTGATAGAGAGGGCGCTCTCTCCTTAACAACAACACACAACAGCTGACACACACACACACGCACACACTAACAAAGATACAGACACACACACACTTACATGCACATGGTCAGATACACACTTGCAAACACACACACACACACACACACACACACAGTGTCAGCGTTTCTCTCTGGGGAAAAGCATCTGGTTACACAGGAGGCCCAAAACAACAAACAGAGAGGCAGAACAACAGAGCTCACAGTCAGACACTTCCTGAGTGATGAGAAAACACACACACACACACACACACACACACAGTCACATTTCCCATAATGAAGGGTTTAGTCCGGTTTAGCGTTGTAACTCTAGTTTTTAATCACTAATGTCACTCATGAGGGGATTTCAAGCCCCTTCTGCAGACTCCTGTTTGACATTTATAGAAATATATTCACATTCTTTGCGTAATTAAACATTGTTGTATTATATACAATTATGTACATTTTAATACAATTTAAAATATGTAACATCTGTTACTGAACCATTTGTTGTTCCATTTTTGGAAACTAATAAAAATGTGCCTAAAAATTATCTAGTCCTCACCGTTTAAAAACATTTCACCTTTCAGTTCTGTTGCATTTTGAGAACTCGATTGAAATAAAACTAAATACAAACACAAGCTTTGTTTCTATCAACCTACTTTTTATGCACAATTTGGATTATTGCATAAAAATGCTTGAAGGAAATGCCAAATTGCGCATACATTTTGAAAATGTGCATAACAAAAACGCAGAACCGATTAGGACAAACTTTTTATGCAATAAAAAAGAAAAAAAGTTCATAGCGTGTCAGAATCGTCTTTTGAGGCACAAGTGATTTATTACATTAGACAAAGACTCGCACAGCTTCTCCCACTGCAGCAAATTACATTTTAGTTTTGATATTTGGCACCAGTTTATAATGAAGTGATGATTTTGTTCTCTCTGACTCATTGGATGAATTTTTTTTTTGTTATGACGAGAAAACCTATAATTAGTCTGTAAAAGTATTTGTTATTACATTAGTACAAGTGCAATAATTTTGCATGTTTGTGCACGTTTATAAATACAGATTTACTTTAAATTCACTTCAAAATAACTATTTTTTTATATCACAGAATGAAGAAGAAATGCTATTTTAAGGGATAAAGGCTGTCAATTAGCACTGCACTATAAATATACTTTAATGCTTATAAAATACCCAGGATAACATCTAGTGATATCAATTTAAGTGATATAATATCATAAGCGATATAAAATATTGCGATACACTTTTAAGCTCATATCACCCATCACTAACAGAAACGCTGCACTATACGCAAATCTATTATGCGATTTTTCAGTTTTGCACCTAAATTTAATTAGCATCTTTTGATGGAAACATAACTGCTGTCACACACACACACCATAAATAAAATATGATTCAAATAAAATATGAAGTAAATATCCTAAAATAAAAGAAAATGTTTTTGTAAAGCCCTTGCATCATGTTTGTCGGAAGTTTTTAAAAATAAAATTAAATACATTTTTCCCAGTACTGGGTTGTGGCTGGAAGGGCATCTGCTGTGTAAAACCAGCCTGATCTCACAAGAAAACGTAAGCATTTAACGTTTTGCCAGTGGCTAATTCAGAGTTCAGTCGTATAAAAACGTACGATTTAAAAAAGGAGGCGTGGCACCCAACCTCACCCCTAAACCCAACGTCATTGGGAGATGAGCAAATCGTACTAAATTGTACGAATTATATCGTACGAATTCATACGAATTAGCCACTAAATCAAAAGTTACAAACTGCCATGAGATAGCATTGGTAAAACACATGCCAGAGTAGTTGGCGGTTCATTCTGCTGTGGCGACCTCTGATAAATCACACAGCAAATTGTGAGGTTTTGAATATCTGGTGTAAGCCCCTGTAGTGTTATAGTGTAAAATCCAAGTGTACATTTACAGTTTTTAACACTGATGTGGGTTAAATTGTGACTTTAACAGTGAGCATTTCTGGTGTTGCCTTTCCATTTTCGATGTTAATTGCACACAAGGGAACTTGAGGTGACTGAGTCAATACAGTCAACAAGGTGGTATAAAATAAAATACTCTGCTTAAGTGTATATATTCAACCCTTTTTAAAGTGTAACTTAGGCCCCGTTTATACTAATGCGTTTTCATTTTAAAACGCATCAGTTTTGCTACGGTTACGCCATCCGTCCACACTACGCCGGAGTTTTCGAGCTGCGAAAATGGAGCGTTTTGGAAACGCTGGAGAGGCCGTTTTCATTCTAAAACGCTGCTGCTCCGTCTCAGTGTGGATGGAGGGAAACGCATACTTTTGAAAACGGAGGCGTGGCTGCTGAGATTCGCTACTTGTTTGGGGCTTTGGGTCATTGCGTAACCTTCCCTTATTCGTCAAGCGCACATGGCTATAACGTCACCGGCAGACGGCAGACCAGCCTTCACTGTAAACACTGTATTTTCGATAGCCATGGATGTTTTATATTCATTTGTTACTTTAAGTGACAACTCGACCTCGTCGTCTGTCCACTAAAAGACCTCTCTTGCTTTCTTTGCCATCGCGCTCATCGTTCAACCAGAGTTTGTTGGCTAACAATAACCAAATGCCGAGCGAGACACATGCTTCCTGTTTATACTTGAACGCCCATGCCCAGAGTGCGCGAATGGTCACGTGATATACGTTTCTGGTGGAGTAGTGTGGAGGGAGATCTGTTGAGAGACGCTGGGTGAAACGCTAGTGTGGACGCGGATCATTTTCATGCTAAAACGCCGTTTTAAAACTAAAACGCACTAGTTTAAACGGGCCTTATACTCTGGGCTGGTGGGACTTGAATATACACCAGAAGAGAGTGTAATTTAACACCTCTGGAGTTATATGTACACTTGACAATTTGCCCTGCAGGTGTTAAAATGTTTAAAGTGGTGTGCATTTTTACACTCTAAGTGTAAAATATTTTACACTGCAGGTGTATATATTCAACACTTTTGAAACTGTAACCTGGACACTTGGCTGGTGGGACTCATAAAGACACCAGAAAAGTGTTAAATTCAACTCCTGTGGACTAAGCCGAAGGTAAATGACAAAAATTTGAACCCCATGTATAGGCAAACTGTGATGCTCATATTCTCTCATCTTCCATATAGTTTCGCACACTTCCACAGCATAAGAAACAATGGTCTGTTTTAACCCCAAACTCATCTTATAGGGCAGAATAACATGAGCCTGTTTTTCCTCCTGACGCCTGCTGTCATATTCTCTCTCAGACTGAGCCGGTAATTCTCCCTTGTCTTCCACTCCATTGCCCTCCATCTCTTTCTCTGTCTGTCATCCATTAGAGCGCCGTATATCATCATGATCCATAAGTGCTGTTTGCTCGGAGAGACTCGGCTCTGCGTTTAATGGCTGTCGGCGCTGGCCTTTCAGCCTCGCTCCCTCCTGCGTTTCTCAGAAATGCCCGATCAAAGTCTGCGAAAGCGGCCAGCGTTCACACAACACCGTCTCATTATTCACAGACTCAACCCACAGGGAAACGGAGGATTAAATCACAACAATCTGTCCGCGGCTAAATTGACTGTGTCTCTGGCAGTTAGCGGAAACCAGCGGACGGATGGACAGATGGATGGAGAGATGGTAAAAAATTAACACAGAAGCAGACAGAGACAAATAGCTCTTTTCTAAATAAAAGACAACAGATTTTAGCCTTAAACTAGAGTTGTTTTTTTCCTCCCACAGTGAATTTGTGTTTAACGGTGCAGGAAATGAGAACGCTAATGCTAATAGGGAAGCGTCTATTTCAGTTGCCATCTCATTAGCACTTACAACCCTGAGTAACAAACTAACAACTTTGTTGAGCTATGAACACTCTATTTTATTAATATGTAAATATGTATCTTAATGTCCTCAAAGGGGACCTATTCTGCCCCTTTTTACAAGATGTAAAATAAGTCTCTGATGTCTCTTGAGTGTGTGTGTGTGTGTGTGTGTGTGTGTGTGAAACTTCAGCTCAAAATACCACAAAAATAATGTGCTATAGCTCTTTGAAACGGTTCCTTTTAGGCTTTGATACTAATAGTGCCATTTTGGTGACTGTCGCTTTAAATTCAAATGAGACTGAGCTCTTTTCAAAAAAAAGGGCGGAGCTACAAATGCCTACAATGTGTCAACATAGTGGCAGATTCAAAAACACTAATCACTGATCGTCACTAATGGGAGGAGCTTTCCCTCTCTGATGACACGTACATAGGGAGAATGTGTATCAAAGCGTTTCTGCAGACTCTTTTTATTAAGTGCAATTATAAATGATAAAATTAATATTTTTTACCATTAGGAGCTGTTTATATTCACAGACTGTTGCAGCACTATGGTGTTTAAACCCTATATAAAAGTGGTTTTTGCATAATAGGACCCCTTAAAAACATGAAAAATTATCAATTTAATGTGCTCTCATGTTTTT
>CAIGQQ010037719.1:5052205-5062798 GCA_903798035.1 Danio albolineatus
AAATAGCCTACATACGACCTGGTCGATAAGCCACCAAAACACACAAAACTTAAAAATTAGCAAACATTAAGACTGCTGTTAAGTACACACTTAAAGCGATACTTAATCCCGAAATTAAATCTACGCCATTTAGTCACCCTTTAGCGAGTTCAGAAATTTCTGAATTTATTTGAAGATATTTTGAAATATAATGGTAACCAGAAGCAATAGACATTATTGGTAAATGAAAAATACAATTAAAGTCAAAATAGCTATCAGTTTCTACCATTCTTCAAAACATCTTCTTTCGTATTCATTCATTCATTCATTCATTCATTCTCCTTCGGCTTAGTCCCTTGTTTATCAGGGGTCGCCACAGTGGAATGAACCACCAACTATTCCGGCATATATTTCATGCATGGATGCCCTTCCAGCCGCAACCCAGAATAGGAAACACATTCACACATGCACTCATACACTATTGCCAATTTTTGTTTACCCAATTCACCTATAGCGCATGTCTGGACTGTGGGAGAAACTGGATCACCCACAGGAAACCCATGCCAACACAGGGAGTGCAAACTCCACACAGAAATGCTAACTGTCCAAGCTGGGACTCAAACCAGCGACCTTCTTGCTGTGAGGCGACAGTGCTAACCACTGAGCCACCATGCCGCCTTCTTTTGTAACAGAAAAAATAAACCAACTCAGTTTTAGAACAAGTGAATAATGATTATTTTCATTTTTTAGGAGAACTATCCCTTTTAAAGACACAGTATGGCATTTTTGCCGCTAGAAGACTTGTATTCACAACAAGCATCTAGCACCACCACTCAAGTTAGTGGCTAATGATAGCTTGTTTCATTACCAGGCCGGTGTAAATCTATTCACAGTGTCATTTCAGGACGACCGGACCTCAAGCAAGGAATTCCAGTCACTTTTAAATTCCACAACCAGGAACTAATTAAGAATATGGCAGGAATGCAGACGTATGAGACTTCAGAGGGTCAAACTGGGACTTAACAGGATGCCAACTATGCTAGTGAAAGGACAACTAGGAGCATTTTAACTTGCATCACTACAACTAAAAAACTCAAAAATTGGTCATTATTTTTTAGAGTGGAAGTAAATAAGGGTATTATAATTTCATCATTCAGCTTTTTTTTCATCATTTTTAGCTTTTTATCAGTTTCATCAACTTAATTTAATGAAAGATGTATTTAAAAACTCCAATTTTAAATCTCAGATAAAAACATTTTTATTTAGGATAGCTTTTAATGATTTGCTGGTTTGATATTATGTTGACTGTTATTTTTACTGCTTGTATTTTTATGATGTGTTTGTGATCTACTGTAAGGTGTCGAGTGTCTTGAAAGGCGCCTATAAATAAGAGATATTATTATTATTATTATTATTATTATTATTATTATAAATGTTTGATTATATTTTAAAATGTAATTTATTCCCTGGATGGCAAAGATTCATTTTCAGCAAGCATTATCTAAAGGAATGAAATAAAATAAAAACTAAATTACTGTACAATAATGTTACAATTCGAAATATCCATTTTCTACGCTAATATAATTTAAAAATATATATATTTAATCCTGTTATGAAAGGCCAATTTAGTCTTAAGTGTTAAGTGATTGATCAGAAATAATTTTAATATACTGTTTTGGCCTCAAGAAACATTTAATAATATTGACTGTGTTGCAAACATGCCTTAATACATCATCCTTTTTAGGATCTTGCGTTTTTTTGTTGTTGTTGTTAGTGATTATTTTGCCAATTTAATGAATCCTTGCTGATAGGTGTTATAAATACTTGCTGAAAAATTATTATTTTTACCATTCAAATTACTTATGGTTATATGTAATATTTAATGGGTTGGGTTTTTTTTTAGCAGGTTGGCAGAAGCACAGTTACCAGATTTGATTTCCATTCATCCACACACAACTGTGTCGTTCAGACATCCAGACATGGATTAACCTAAAAAAAGCTCTCATCCACCACTAAACGGCTTCAACGCAGCACAAAAACACCAAAAAAACACAAACACCAGTAGCACAGACACTTTGAAATGGCAATCAAACTTAAATCTATTTCTGAACACAATGAACAACTCAACAATAGGATTTTTTTGGTCATTTTGTTGGAGTGGAAAGTTGATAACAGACCTTCAAACCAATCCCAATAAAAAAATGTCTTCAGTTTTTGCTTTTCACTAAACTATAGTCTGGACAGACCAATTGCTGAAACAATTTGAGACTTTTTCATTGAGCACATTGCAAAAATACACTATATATTAGATATTAGTTTTGCATTTGACACAAACTGATCTCTTGTGCTTCTCAGCTGTTAAGCAGGTATCATGACTAAGCACCTGGTATGCTAAGAGTCAAGCACATCTTCATAAGCTTCCTTTAATAGGATTTAAGCCTGGATAATACCACCACAATCGTTTAGAGAAGGGTTACAGAGCTGTGAAGATTTAACTGGGTGAATCATGCCACTTTACGGGTGTTTCAAGGTTGAAAATGAAACAACACAAAACTAAAATACATTCTGTCACCACTTTTTATAACTTATTTTCAATTAAACGTGATATTTTGTACTTAAAAATATTCAAAAAAATGTTTATTTATAAACTAATTTTGAGAGGAGTACATGATTATGATTGAACACAGCTGGTCCCCATTGACTAATCCATGATCCACCAGTCAGATGATTCCTAACCCACTATAAACAACCAGAGTTTCTTACCACAGTTCTCTTCGCATTGAAGAATCTCCCCCTTTCATCCCTACTCCTCTACCTTTCCCTCTTTAGGGTGACACGGCAGTCCAGTGGTTAGTACAGCTGCCTCACAGCAAGAACGTTACTGGTTTAAATCCTTAACAGGCCAGCTGTCGTTTCTGTGCAAAGTTTACATGCTCTTCCCGTGCTTGCGTGGGTTTCCCCCGGGTTCTCTGGTTTCCTCCCACAGACCAAAAACATGCGTCATAAATGAATTGATCAATCTAAAATAACACTATAGTCGAACTCTTACCAGAAGTATATCTGGGGTTGGGGGGGGTTCTTGAGACCTACCTGAGCTCAAACTCCCCTCTCTCCCTGCAAACGGGAGGGAGCTCCTGCCTCAAGGATCTTATGAGTTTAGGGCTCTCTTCTGGGCCAACTTGCCAAAATTCTTTATAATCTATCACCAGCTAAGTGTGAACTCTTGAATTAGCATGTTACTAGCATGAATTAACACTTAGCTAATCACTGCTACCATCTGTAGCATGTTGAATGTCCTTTTTGCTAGCATGAGTCAAAAAAAAAAAACAAATTCCATTTCAATGGATATACTGAGGCAGAGATGTAGGCCTTACTAAGTGGTTGCTATGATTGTCTGTTTTGTTGCTAGGGAGAGCTGCCAGTGATGACTCTGCAATGGCTGCTTCTGAGTGTGAATGACAGGAAGTAAACCCTGTGTCTTTATGACATTTGGATCTGAAGATATCTATTGATTTGAAATGCTAGGGTGCTCAATATTGGTTGCTAGGGTAGGGCTAGGAAGTGGTGAATTTATCTCTGATTGGTGGTTTGCTGCCCTGTGTCCAAATAAGTCACTTTGGGTTTCTATGACATTTCTATCCAAAGATGTAATTTTAGGTCTCTCTCCTAAAAATCAGTGAAGCTTGCCTATGGATACTACCAACATGATAATTCATCCTAGTTAAATATTAACTAATTAATACTAATTAAGCTAATTAAATATGTTTTTTTAAAGGGTTTTGCTACAAAATGTGTTTTATTCAAGTTAGAAAGAGAAATGAGATTCTAAAGCCTAAAGTGCCATCTGCTGTTCAAAACTAACCTAGAGCGCATCTACTGTTAAAAACTAGCCTTGAGCGCCATCTGCTGTTAAAAACAAGCCTAGAGCACCATCTGCTGTTCAAAACAAGCCTAGAGCGCCATCTACTGTTAAAAACTAGCCTAGAGCATTGTCTGCTGTTAAAAACTAGCCTAGAGGGCCATCTGCAGTTAAAATATAGCCTAGAGCGTCATCTGCTGTTCAAAACTAGCCTAGAGCACCATCTGCTGTTCAAAACAAGCCTAGAGCGCCATCTACTGTTAAAAACTAGCCTTGAGCACCATCTGCTGTTAAAGAACAAGCCTAGAGCGCCATCTACTGTTAAAAACTAGCCTAGAGCATTGTCTGCTGTTAAAAACTAGCCTAGAGGGCCATCTGCAGTTAAAATATAGCCTAGAGCGTCATCTGCTGTCAAAAACTAGCCTAGAGCGCCATCTGCTGTTAAAAACCTAGATTCAAGTGCCCTCTGCTGTTCAGAACGGTGATCCATTTTAAAAGTCTGCGAATCAATGCAGAATTAATTTCTTTCTATTTTTTTGCCACAGCACGAGTGATAATTGGCACCCATTAAATCTCAAAGCATCACAACAAAACTGGACTAAACCGTTCCCTTTAAAGAACAATGTGAACGCAAAGAGAACTCAATTGGTTTACAACTTGGTTCATGTTTGAGTAAAAGAGTTGATCATTATTATCAACAAAACATGAACAAAACCAGGTAAGACACATGATTTGAAATGTTTAATATAACACATCTCAACGTTTCTCTCTTTTGGCCAAACTGTTCATCTTTAAGCTCTTGAGGCCAGTTTGTTTTCCCTCACATTTGACAGCGAAGCTGCATATGAATAAATCTCTGTCTGATCACTCCACCCCTGCAACCCAAAGGGAATGATAACACTGAAAAGAATACACAAGACAAAATATTAACAAGCTTAAGGAGAAACAAACAGTGCGTCCTCACTAAGTATCAACACCTCCACACACTAAAAGACAGAATAAATCAGCAGCACTGCGGTCCTCAACACTCATTTCCATAATAACACCAAAGGCCACTGGGAAAACTGGACCAGACGAGTCCTTAATTGTCTGCTTGTAATGAACAAGCCTGCCAGTGCTAATAACACTGGCTAAGAGCAAAATAATTCAAGAGAAGGGCGAACCAAGAATCTCCAAATGCCACCAATTACAGAAGCACCAATATTACCAGTTCAAATAGGTTCAACAGCTGCCTTTAATTACTTGTACACAGTATTGACAGTATAATTTCCTTTCTGACAGCAGAACTGAAGGCAACAATATAATGGTGCAATAATATTTCAATAAAACCACAACTACATCATCTTTTGCACTGTCCACAAAAACAGCAACTAAAGTTTTTCCAGCACCAAAATGTTCACAAATTTATTTTAATTAAATTCATCATTTTTTCTACAGCGCTTTTAGCGATTAAGTCAAATCAGCTCAACATAGAAACAAAGTTTGACAAAACAAATATTATTTATTTATACTCATCTTACAAGAAACTAGCATTGTCATATTACTGGAATTCGATACCAATCAGTACTGAAAGTTTAAAAATGTCCATTTCCCGCTAACATTTGAGCGCTGTTGAGCCCGTTCTTAAACACAGCTGATTTGCCATTGTGTTCACGTGCTCAACAGAAATGACTATGATTGGCCGTGGAGGCCATCAGTTCACCAAATTTACTCATTGTAACTACAGATACAGGCACACTGAAGAGTTTTAACACAGTGAAGATCAGCTGGTCTGTTTATAAGCAGACATACAAGTAATTTGCTGATGAATGGACTGATCTTTGCAGCTTTGAAACACTCCAGTGTCTCGGTATCTGTGGTAAACAGCGATGAGTTCACTGAACTGATGACCTTCATGGCCAATCACAGACATTTCTGTTGAGCACTTGAACACAATGGCAAATCAACTCTGAAATGTTTGCGGGAAATAGACGTTTTTAAAACTTCAGTATCGACTGGTTTCGAATTCCAATATCATGAAAACACTACAAGAAAAACAATGACAATGCTACTATTAGCTTTGTAGCATGACTTTGAAAGTTATACAAAATGCAAACAGGTTTTATTTATTTCACAACAATATTAGTGTTAGCTTAACATTCGCCAAACAATTCTACAACTGTAATCTTTCCACTACTGTATGGAATAATAATAACATTACGTAGTATAACTAACCTTTAGCTTATAAATGTTCATTTTTGCTTCATTTTGTAACAAGACAGACAATAAAGACACAGCAGCTGGTTGAGAAGAATGAACAACTGAATGGGTGTGACAAGCTAGCATGTATTTGGAATGTCTAATATTTTTGACAAAATAATTTGAAAAACTTCCGTCCTTTAAATATTTGGTAAATGCTAATTAAGCTGTATCTTGATGCTCCAACTTCTCAAAGAAACACATCAGCAAATCTACTACTAAAGGAGAAACCAAAGCATGAAATGCTAACATTTGTTTTGAACATCAGTTATGAAGACATCCAATGAAGATTTACTTTTTATTAAAAACATTTGCTAAACGGTTGCTAAGATATTCTCAGCTTTAATTGTTTGGAAATCTATGAAGACCTACAAAAACAATGTTAGCAGTAGGCATGGGCCGGTATAAGTTTCTAATGGTATAACCTTGGACAAAAATACCAGTTTCACTGTATCAGGGTATTGTGATTACTGCTCTAAAATTAGTTATTTTTAACAGTTTGGGTTAAACATACAAAAACTTTTTTCCCCATTGAACACAATTTATTTTATTTTAATAAACATTTATAATATTTTGGAGCAGTAAACATGTCAGGCTAAGTAGTTTAAATAAAGCATTGACTTTTGCTCTCTTCATTAGTTTCAAAAACTAACAAAAAAATACATTAAAAAAAACATTACATAAGCTGTGTCTCATTTCAGAGGCTGCATCCTCCGAAGGACGCAGACTTCAAAGTTGAGTCCTTCGAAGTCCACACAGGCTGAACTGAGTATTTTGAAATGAGACGATCTAGCCTACAGAGGACAGCTCTCGTCACCAGGCAACCACTACAGCTGCTGTTAATAAGCGCTGATAACATTTATAGTGACTTTTTTCAAAGTGATTTTAAAACTTATTTTAAGCGATCTGAAGGTGATGTGAGGTTAACAGAAGCTGGAGATTTCCTTTGATCCATACATGTACACATGAAAATGTATATGTCTTTAAAATCACTCTTTAGTAAGATGTCATACTCTTTTCTTTTATTAACATGTTTTTAGATATCCAAGTAAAATAAAACCTAATTCCTACATTTACACCAGAGTTTTCTTTTAAAAACGTCCTGCCGTTATAAGCACACAATGAATCTTGGGATGTTCGAGGCCACGAAGGATCCACTGGTTTTGTCCCTTATTACCTGGGAAACGAAGGACGCATTTTGAAGCTGCGTTTGAAGAAGCCTTCGAATTTTTTCGAAATGAGACAGCCTTTGTTGCGCCACGATGACGCAGCGCACTTTGAATGTATCCTTCGGAGGATGCAGCCTCTAAAATGAGACACAGCTATATACCTTGGGAACAGTATAACAGAACATTTTTGCGATATTAAAACCTTGACTTTTCTAAACCACGGTAAACCGTAAAACTGGTTATTGTCCCATGCATAGTTGGCTGAGAGATTATGCTAGCCTAGCATTCGTTTCGGAAGTACTTAAGTAACAACAAAGAGGTTGATTTTCTGTTTTTTTAAACATTTGCTTTGTAACTTTACCAAAAACAAACACAGCCATAGCTGCCAGAGAAACAACACCATGACATACAATGACTTCGGCAGAATCATTGACAGAGCTACTTAAAACATTCGCTAAATAATAAGTTGTAAATGATGACTTTCTAAAAGCCATTTCCATTACAAAATAATGCTAGCTACTATTATTACATTTTATTCTACCTTTAAGCTTGCTGTAAACTTGTACATTTTTGAAAATTTGACATACAAAAAGCCTGTTTTACAGTAGACTACAGACATCATGGTTTCCGCTACATTCATGGCGGGGCGCCACACCAAAATTCATTCCCGCCACGGCTACATCACAGCTTCTCATTCAAAACATTCAGTTGTAGTTGTTGTTGTTTTTAAATAGCGGGTTATAATCGCACAAAAAACATATTAAAATGTAAGTGAATTATAACTGAGCAAACTTTTCTGTAATCGTAGTAGTGCTGTGTGTTATTTGTTTAACCCTTTAAGGTGACATGCTGACTGACTGGCAGGACTGCGTGATGCGTAAGGCCAGCAAACATGATGTAGCTTTCAGTTATGTTGGACACGGTTTCCATAATTATACTTTATAGATAAAGCTCTACGGTTCTGCATAGAACAACTTTATCTTGCTGGAGTTAATGGACGTTAGGCATGGGCCGGTATAAGATTCTGACGGTATGATAACCTTGTATAAAAATATCACGGTTTCACGGTTTGACAGTATTGTGTTTACTGCTCTAAAATATCTTCTTTTTAAATGTCTGGCTAAAAACCAAAAACTTTTCCACCTATTGAACACAATATAAAACATTTAAAGTATTTTGGAGCAGTAAACATGTCAGGCTAAATAATGAAAATGAATCATCGACTTCTGCTGTCTTCATTAGATTCAATAACACAGATTTCTTTACAAATTAAGACGGCATCTTTGCATATCTTTTCGGCCGGAGATACTGTTGTCCTACAAACAAACAAACAAACAAAAAACAAATATCACCCATACCTTAGGAATGGTATAGCAGAAAATTTGGGCGGTTTTGATACCTTGACTTTTCCAAACCGCGGTATACCTTGAAAAAGGTTATTGTCCAATGCCTAATGGCCGTTTCACTTTACCTCAGGATGCATCAATGCCATTCCGTAGGTCTATTGGAAACATTCAGAAATATTCATAGGAAATCTAATAAATTTTGGATATATACTCGTTACATAAACGCACAAAATTGCACTTCAGCAGCGTTTAGCGCACAAGATAATCTGCGCTTGAGCAGTGTATATTTGAGGGCGCGTAAGAAGTTTTGTGTATGAACAGAGGAAATCGGCGCACAAACAAAGAGATTGGCGTGCTCGTATTACATGAATGCGATCTTGTAACACGGCGCTCACGACATTTGTCATTGAAATAACGCCATAGGTAGTTGGAAGACCTGAGCCTGCCGCAACTGCTGGAAAACACTGGACATACAACAACAGACTACAACACAACAACAATGATAGACTCTGACTACTAGCCAAGCTATTTATTCTTAGGTGTTAAAACTACTCATCCATATTTAATTCAGCAAAACATGGCTCTTCTCCATCTTTCTAATGCATCCCTCGTTCCCCCAATTCCCAGGAGACAGTTTAGTGAGAACAGGATTGCCGTCGCTCACTGTGATTTGTTCTACCAATCTATTTTAAGATGCCGGGATCACACATAGAAACACATGCCATTCTATGTGTGTATCAGTTACACACACACTCACTGCAAAGTCATACAGTCACATGCTGAGTAGATGCAACATATAAAACAACATTACATAATCAATCAAACTGAGCAGTCAATAACAATTCAGCTCTGATGGATTCAATAAAGAGCATTTACTGCAGCAAACCTGCCAATCATTTACAAACATTTCCAATTATTATCATTAAGAAAGTGCTTCAGGAGCTCGTTTTGATTTCTAATTGATTTCCTTTTCAGACAGCCACACGGGCCAAAGGTGGCACGAGGGGTTAAATTACATCCAAAGCTTTAATATTGTTGACTGCATTGAAATATGAAGCGAGCGGATGTACTGCAGTCCTGTGGCTAATTTAAGCTCTAGAGACACAGATTTGTCTCATGGGGGACACAGGGACATCTGGGGCTTTCTTCTGTCTCTCTCTCTGGAAAACATTCGTCTTTAAACAAGGGGTTAGAAAGAGTTTAGGGAACGAGAGCAAATTAATTTGTGCACACAGTCTAATAAAAATCAAAAAGAAATTGGTAAAAAAATAAAAGTATTTTAAATGTTAAAAACGGCTTAATAATGTTATTCATTTAATTATCATATTCTATTTTCTAAATCTTGTCAAAGATTTTCTTTTAAACGTTAATTTTTTATTAGTAGTTATCATGAAGAAAGCAAGCTGCGAAATGTAAAAAAGCAGAATACATATAAACATTTAATACACTTTTGTTCCAATTACAAGAACATTTCACTTTTCTCAATTTTTTTGTAAATTCAAATTAGATTCTAACAGTTTTGTTAATGCCTAAAGAGATTTGGTGTTTTTTTGTATAACACAACAGTTTTTAATCATTAGTTATTTTTAATAATTAGTTCAGTTAAAGTAAATTAATTAAAAACACAGTTTAAAGTGACCAGAGGTGCACAACATTTTGTGGTACTTCTTTTCAACATTGTTGCACTTTTTGTAAATTTTATAGTGCAACAGCTAAAAAACGAGGACAGAAAAATGTCTTTGTTTGCTGTAAATCTAACAAAAACTGTAGCTTAGCGCAAAGTGACACCAATTTGCAACACTTAAAATGATGAATGTCTCTCTCATACACCATAAAATTTGCAGTGAAACATTTCTGTTATAGTAAAGTTTACGGTGAAAAATTAAATAGTACATCCAGCTTCGCCCACACTTCAAATTGACAACTCCCTATATTATAAGCTCCGCCTAGACTTCCACCTCCTCATATTATAAGCTCTGCCCACACTTCCAAATGACAGCTC
>CAIGQQ010037719.1:5062808-5079307 GCA_903798035.1 Danio albolineatus
AAGCTCTGCCCACACTTCCAAAAGACAAATCTTCACATTATAAGCTCAGCCCACACTTCCAAATTACACCTCCCAATATTATAAGCTCCGCCCACACTTCAAAATGACACCTCTTCATATTATAAGCTCCGCCCACACTTTCAAATGACACCTCCCCATATTATAAGCTTCGCTCACGCTTCCAAATGACATCTCTTCATATTATAAGCTCAGCCCACACTTATAAACGACAACTCTTCATATTATAAGCTCCGCCCACACTTAACGACAACTCTTCATATTATAAGCTCTGCCCACTTCCAAATGACAAGTCCCCATTTTATATGCTCCACCCACACTTCCAAATGACAACTCCACATATTATATGCTCCACCCTCACTTCAAAATGACAACTCACCATATTATAAGTTCTGCCCACACTTCCAAATGACAACTCTTTATATTATAAGCTCCGCCCACACTCCCAAATGACACCTCCCCATATTATAAGCTCCGCCCATGACTTCCAAATGACAGCTCCCCATTTTATATGCTCCACCCACACTTCAAAATGACAACCCCCATATTATAAGCTCTGCTCACACTTCCAAATGACACCTCCTCATATTAAAAGCTCTGCCCACAGCTCCAAATACAACTCTTCATAATGTAAGCTGCGCCCATACATCAACATTACAACTCTCTCTATATCATAAGCTCAGCCCACATTTCAAAATGACAACTCTAGGCCTGTCACAATAACCAATATATCGACTTATCGCACAACACGTGAACATGACCACAATAATTTTTGGTGATGCAATATATATCGCCCATAAATAAAAAACAATTCTAGCAATATTATATCTCTATTGGAGGTGTCAGTATGGTTAAAAAAAAACATTATAGTATTTACTGTAAATTACTTGAGTATATTTTCATTTTTGTGTCTGACAACTAAAGATAGATCTGGTAGCAGATATCGCAACCTCTGTTACTTTTTACCTTGCACTTTTATGTTAATATTTATTATTATTTATTAGAGATATGCTTTTTAACATTCTGATTCTGATGCCTAATTATTAAATTGCTATAATGAATGTACTTAATTAAATATTCTTAAGAATGAAATATTATGTGTTCTTAGGAAGAGTGTACTTGCATTATGACGATATTATATTGTCATTGTGGCATAAAATGGTCTTAAAATGACAATATCGTTTATCGCAATATATTTTGGAGCACGTACAATACAAAATAGATATCGTGACAGGCCTAGACAACTCCCCTTATTATAAGCTCTGCCCACGCTTCCAAATGACAATTCCCCATATTATAAGCTGCACCCACTGCTCCAAATTACAAGTCCCCATATTAAAAGCCCCGCCCACACTTCAAAATGACAATTCCCCACATTATAAACTCCACCCACAGCTCAAAATGACAACTCCCCATTTTATAAGCTTCGTCCACACTTCCAACTGACACCTACCCATATTATAAGCTCCGCCCAGGGGCATGACTCCCCATATTACAAACACACACAAAAAAAATAAACCACACAAAATTAGAATTAATATAAAACAACAACTGAAATAAATATGAAAAGCTTCAAAAAAACAACTGCTTTGCTGAAGCCCACTAACTTATAATCAAGAGTTTAACATAATTGGTTTTACTAGTCGGAAACTAGCAATTAAACTAATACCTACATGACGTGATTGCAACATAAACATCATCCATGTTGCGATTAGCTGCTCCACTTATAGCATTTTTGCTTTCAGGAGGACAAAAAAACGACTCTAAAGCGTGTTGCGTCACGTCTAGTTAACTCGAGGTGTACGATTATCTCCACAAATAGCGGACATGTTATTGTGAAACACAATTTAAACCAGCCTGTGTGAAACGCACTGGTTATTTCGTTCAAAGCAACAGGCATTAGTGTCATCTGCCGTATTCAGCCTGTCTTTTTCCATCTGCCTCTGGGAGAACAGAAGAGGGTCGACAGCAGGACACAAAGTCTGTCCGCGTTCAGACGAACAGAGCCAAGCCAACAGGTCCATTTTCATTCGTCACTCACTCGCTCTCCATCTAATTTCTGCTTCTATCTTCACATCTCGCTTCAATTACGCCCTCGCTCTCTCGCTCGCTCTTTCAACAGCGCCTGAGTTTCAAAGCTCATTTCTCAGTTCTGCAAACACACAATTCCGTTCCTTGATGCTAATCAAGCTTTTAAACAGTATAACGTGTGTAACAGCTCCTCCACGTCAACATCATTTGAAAGAATGAGCACAAATGCTGACAATTGATTTATTTAAGATTTATTGCCATCTCAGCACCACTGACTATATTTAAGGGGAAAACTGTTAGGATTAATCATGCAAGCAATTTTTGTTTCAATAAAATATTTACAACAATTTACAAATTTTGTCTTTAAAAAAATTGTCGACAAAATTCAAAAGGAACTTTGTTGTTTTGGATAAAAGTTAGATAATAATAAATATTAAAAATAAACCAGCTTCCATTAACCTGAAACCAACAGAAAAAAAAAAAACCTGATTAAGCTCTTTAGATGGCTGAAGTTTTCTTAAATAGATGTTTATGGATACATTCTGTATTCAAGATTACAACAATGTTTTCCATTGCTTGATAGGTTTTTGTAATAATAAAGCATCTAAATATCTGTTTTAAATCAAAAGAGTTCAACAATAAAGCATGGGCATATTTATGAAAATTTGAATATAGGTATATGCTGAAAATAAAAAACGCAATCACTAAATATAAGATTATGTTTCTCCACATGTATGATTAGATAAATTGCAAATAGAGTAATTTAGGACATACAAGTTTGCTCTGAAATACTACCAGCAAAATTGTCTATTTAACCAGCCAAATTTGGCCTAAATACATGCCTAATTATTACGGTTGACAATTTATTCCACGACAGCAATACATACAGTCCAGCCCTATGTGAAAATGGCTGTTTAACTGGGGGGAGAATGAGGTAAACGTTCTAGTTTCAGTGTGTATCTTTTGTGAATAACACACACCAGATTCTGCGAAAAATTATTGTCACTGCCATCTCCCTAACGCCCCATTCACACGGGGCGTCAGCGCTTCCCATTCACTTTGAATGGGTGACGTCAGGCGTTGCCAAACTGCATTGTGGATCCGTCGGCGCCGCTTCAGTGGTGTTGCTCGCTGCAGAAGTCGGAACTTTCTCAACTTTTCAAGAACAGACGGAAGCGTCAGCCAATCAGACCGCTGTATGCAAATACACCAGCTCAGACAGTAGCCGATTGTTGACTAAATTCATTGGCTGATGCTGCTATGATGATCACGTCAGCCCCGACTTCAGACACGCCCTCTGTCAAGGGTTGAAGCTGAAGCCTCGTGTGAATGGGGCGTAAACATCAGCAAGTATTTTACGAGCCATAACTTCATTAGTCTATGCGTGTATTCAAATGTCTGCAACCCAAAAACAAGCATTATTTGATTGAAAACACTGGTATGTTATGATCTTGTCTGCTTTGGCAAGGGGCGTGGCAATAGTAAAATATCATCTAAACTGTTTGCCAATCACAATGCACTGAGACAGCCAACCAATCACAACTAACTATCAGAACTAATTGAGTCGTTTGTTCCAGACTGGGAAGGTACTGCAATGATGTAAACCAGTGGTCACCAACCCCCAGGCAGCGGACCGGTACCAGGCTGCACAAGAAATCTTTAATTATTTCCGTTTTATATATTATCTGGGTCTGAACGATCTTTTATTTTGAAAAATCTTTTAATTTGAAAAATGACTGTATTCTCTCGGTTACATCTCTGTCACTTGAGCACCAAAATTGAACCCACAAGCTAGCAAAATGATTAAGAAACAGACGAGGTTTCTTTGTGAAGGAGAAAAGGCCCAGTGAAGGACCAACAAACTGCCAAGAAATGGATCCGCAACAAATTTGTCAACAAATGAGGTGAATCCAGCATGTCTATGCAAGAAAAGATCAACTGCTGGAGATCACAAATGACGGTGGCCATTGGGGCCATTCACATATCGCGTGTTTTCTGCATGCAATTTCATTATTTTGGGAGTGATGTGCTCGTGTTTTCCAGGCACACCCAATTGAAAACATCTCAAGTTTTCAGAATGCCATGGGCGCACTGCGAGTCACGTGACAAGAACTGATGGATCAGCTTCACGCTTTGTATGGAAATATCTACTCATTTCAGCACACTATTATCTCAGACAACCACAGAGCACTCAAACAGCACTGCATTGCTTTTTAATTTTCTCCATAAATAAAACTTGTATCAGAGCTGCAGCAATACTTTGTCCACTGATGTAAACGATGTAAAAAAATAATACATCTTTTGAACTAACAAACAGGATATAAATTTTCTAGTACAGCCTAAAGCAGAATCAAGACTTTGTAAAAGAGCAAAATAGGATAGGAGGTTTAAAATAGGAGGTTTGTTTAATGTCAGTTTGTGAAATGTAATTTAACATGACTTGTACGGTTAATTTGATTCATTTCAAACATTTAAACCAACCACTGATGTTTTACAGTGTGCCAAATAAATGTGACATCTACTCTTGAGTCTACAGCAGAATTACGATGTGTTACAGCCCAAATGGTTTGGATTTGGGTCAGGCGCTGGATCACCGTGCCGAGTGGGATTACAGACGGGCTGAGAGCTCAACAGCCGCTGGTTGGTGGTGAATATGCCACATTGCATTACTGGAGCTCCAGTGAGCGCAGAAGGAAGTGTGATGGAGATGGTTACCTGCTAACACAAACTCGGCGTTGACCTACATGAGATCTGAAGCCCAGATTCAGCTCAATATCATAAAGCACAATATGCCAGTTTAAAAAGCTTTCTGACATACGGCTCAATGTTCAATCACTAGAATTTGTCTTAATGCGTTTTTATTGTCTGACTTGATGAATGAGGGCAGCCATTAAGAGTCATTTCAAGGCTATTTTTAAAACTGAGTATATTCAAAAATGCTAAAATGTAACATCATGATGCTTATCTGAAAAAAATGCATTACATATTTCTAAATTTCTTGAATATTTGGTTATATTGCTGTACGACATCAAACCAGATGTATAAAGAGAGATTTGAAGTTCAATTGCTTCTCAAATGGCTTTAATGAATCGTGTCTATTTTGTGAAACTCATCATTTACAAGTGATTCACATCTATTGGAACAGCAGTTTAATTATTTGGCACATTTAGCTCATATCTCTATTTTTTTCTTTAAACAATCAGTGACAAAATGGTGACCATTTTTCAAATTCATAACTAACAATTGCTTGAGGCTTTGCCATTTTTTGGGGCTAAAAGAACTATTGAGCAAATGAGTCATATTAATATATACACATAATATATACAATACATCACATTAGCTGTTATTAAACATTATGTAATGCTGAAACACACATTAAGAATATATATATAATACAGTTGAAG
Organism: Danio albolineatus; assembly: GCA_903798035.1. NCBI lineage: Eukaryota > Metazoa > Chordata > Actinopteri > Cypriniformes > Danionidae > Danio > Danio albolineatus. Next base: position 5,068,262 of record CAIGQQ010037719.1, read on the forward strand.
TCAGATTTATTAGCCCCCCTTTGAATTTTTCTTTCTTTATTTAAATATTTCCTAAATTATGTTTAAAGCAAGGAAATTTTAACAGTATGTCTGATAATATTTCTTCTTCTGGAGAAAGTCTTATTTCTTTTATTTTGGCTATAATAAAAGCAGATTTGAATGTACTAAGAACCATTTTAAGGTCAATATTATTAGCCCCTTTAAGTAAAAATTTTTTTTTAATTGTCTTCAGAACAAACCATCATTATACAATAACTTGCCTAATTACCCTAACCTGCCTAATTAACCTAGTTAAGCCTTTAAATGTCACTTTAAGCTGTATAGAAGTGTCTTGAAAAATATTTAGTAAAATATTATGTATATCACCATGACAAAGATACAATAAATCAGTTATTAGAAATGAGTTAATAAAACTATTATGATAAGAAATGTGTTGAAAAAAATCTTCTCCCTGTCAAACAGAAATTGGAGAAAAAAAATAAAAACGGGGCTAATAATTCAGGGAGGCTAATAATTCTGACTTCAACTGTATGCAATCAAATCAAGTTTCTAGTCTCAACCTTTTATTGCAATGGCTTAAATTTCAAAACAATAAAGTATAAACTTGCGCCTATAAACTAAACAAACTGACTGGAAACTTCAGATATCAATCAAATGGTCTCTTCTGGTCGAAATGTGCCCTTTGGTCAGATCAAGGGTGTGTTCACACTTAACATGTCTGGTCAAATTAAAGTGAATTCTATGCTATGGAGAAAGTGGCACGAGGATCAAGGAGAGTTAAAATAAGGTCAACTTTATGGTAATGAGCTATGACGCATTTCGGTGGCCACCTATCACAATGTACAAGTCCACCGCTTGAGAGGATTCAAGAGAATGCAGTCCAGTAAACTTTGGTTCCAACCACAGTAGTTCCCAAGCACAACAAAGCAGAGGTAGATTATTGCTATGTGGGTTTGCCAGCTTTTAATGTAGGATGCACAGAAACCAACACTAACTTGAAGACCAAGGTTATTAAACGTCTTCTCAGCATGAAACTAGACTAGAATCGATGGTGGTGGTTTGAACACACGGTTAATCCACTTTCAAACAAACTCTGGTGTGGTTTGACTGAAATATGAACTCAATGCAATACCTAAGACATTTGTTTATGTATCCGAAGAGCTCCTAACTCTGTTTTGAGTTTTGTTTTCAACTTAAAAGGTTGTTTAGACAGTATTTTGGATATAAATTGTATATCATAAAAATCTTTCTTTGGATTTGTATTTTCATATTCAGATTGACAATGCGTATGCTAAGCAGACAATGACCAAATACATATATATTTGTTTTAGATCCAGACCAAAAACACCAAGAGAAGGAAGCTCATCTCCTTGCAGTACATTTTTGTTATTTGTGATTGCAACAAACAAATTTCTGGCTCTGTTTTACACACAAAAGGAAAATGTTAATGCTACACAAACAGGACTAAATGTATAATTTTCCTTTTTGGTGTTGACCAAACAATCAAGACAACTGACCTACAAGTGCGAACACACTCTCGGATGAATCACGAAATGCACTATGCATATACCTGACCATAACATTTCAAAAGTCCCTATGGTCTTTTAAAATTGTTTGTTATATCATCGTTCATTAAAGTTATAGTACTGCAATCTAGCTGAATCTCACACACAGATACTAAACCAGTAACGGGGCGGTGCCGAGTTAACCGTTACTCTCCAAATGACTTTCAGCAGACAGAAACCATCATGTTTATGCCTGAAGATGAGGATGCTGACGTCTCATATTCATATGACGGAAATGAAGGTCACTTCAACCCTTATAAACCTGTTTAATTTCTAAAACCTGAGCACATTTGGACATTAACATTTAAATCCATACTTTAAGACATGCATGTGTTCAGACCTGGACATCAAAATCCAACTCACTACCAATCATTTTCTGCAAACGTCCTTGTTTGGACATTAAAATTCATTTCATGATCAATCACATCCAGCATATGCACATATTTGGGCATTAATATTTAAAATATGATTAATAATGAACAGCATATGCTCGTATTTGAACATTAATATGCAGTTAATGATTCACAACCCTGTGTATAAGTCCATTTCTGTACATGAATATTCAACTCATAACGAATAATGTTCTGGCAATGTCCATATTTGGATATTAACATCATTAATTTTTATTAATAACACCAAACACCTTCATTCTGAGTCTCAAACACTATCGTTTTTCACGTTTTTAATCGCTGGCATCAAAAAGAAGCACATTGCTCATTATAATCTCGAACACAATCAGTGATGCACATAATCATATTCGTGTTTCTAATGGCCTCAGAAGGGTCCAGCCCTGCCATGATGGAGATGCACTTGTTTTCCAGTGGCGCAATAATGCAACAAACGTCTTATTATGATAATAAATCACTTCAAATGCTTCGCGGCACGCTGCAGAAACACGACACGCTCAAAAACGCCAACAAAATGGTGTCACTCACCCAGAACACGAAGGAATAGACGATGAGGAGCGTTTTGAGGCAGGTTATGACTGGTTTGGTCTCCATTCTCCTTGATGCCATGAGCGCAGTGGGTTTGTGCTGCTGTGATTCTCCGCTGCGCCTCTGCTCCAGTCACTCTAGATCCGCCTGGCCAATCACAGGACGAGATACCCCGCAAAGGTCCCGCCCCTCACTGTCAGGCTCCTAGCTGGCCAATCAGAAGATGAAAAGGTAACGTTCAATCCCCGCCCCTGAGACGCGACGCCCTCTGCTGGACGTCACATGACAGTGACGACAGTTGCGCTAAAGGTGAGGCAGGTGCTTTTGCGTCAGTGAAAAGTGAGGGGAAAAAATGAAAGCAGGTATGTAAATCTATGTAAACATGTCTGTTATTGGGTCTATGGGAAATTAATATTGATTCAGGGAAGTTCTGTACGTATTTTAAAGAACATATAATGTGATTAAAGTGTTTATAATTTGCATTTAATTGATTTAACTCGTTTTTTAACCATATATCTTTCTGTCTGACTTAGAATAACTTGTATTTTTGCAACTTTTAAATGCTGAAATTGTATGTTTATCAAAATATAATAGTTATACAAAATAAATATCTAAATAAATAAGCACGTAAATAATAAATAACTTTTCAATTGCTTAGAACCATGTACAATAAACAAAAACTATAAAACAAAATAAAGTTAATCGTTTAATTCATTTTCAGCATATAATTATACTTTTACTAAAATGCTTTTCATGCTAGAAATCATAGAATGACCTTTAATACAAAAAAAGTGTAATAAGCTTATTTGGAGAAATATCATAAACCAAAACAAATCAAAAACAAAATTTAAAAAAATGCTTTTCTTTCCTAAACACAGATACCATTATAATGCTTCTAATTCGCCTATGTGTTTAAAATGTAAACTTTAACGCATTGAATGTGGTCATATAACAGACTGCAAAGGTTTTGGTTGTTGGTGCTTGGGGAAATGGAAAAGATCTTTGCAGCTGGATTTTGACCCATGTTCGCTGATTTTGGGTATACCTAATGGATGCAGTTTTCATCAGCTAATAAGAAATTGTTTTAACCTTTACTGCCAGAAAAATATTTTTCTAATTTGGATTAGTGATAAATCTCCATCGCTTAAAGGTTGGCACACAATAATTTTTGAGTTAATTCCCCTGAAACATCTTTCCCATGTTTTACACAAAAAAAGCACATTTTTTCAAAGTTTGGACTCCATATTAGGATTATATAGAACGTAGCCGTTGCCCTATCATACTAAAAGGAATATTGTTTAATATTGAATAATGTTATTTAACCCTTTTTCTGATCTGCTTTATTTGGGTAGTCTTTTTCCTTTTTTTTCTCTTCATTGTTTTGTGATGTTATTTTTCTTTCTGTGTCTTTTGAAGATGTATTGTTGTCTGTATTATTGTGAAAATCCAATAAATTATATATATAATATATATATATATATATAATTTATTTATGTAATTAATTAAATAAAAATTCACAGGAGGGCGAATCATTTTGACTTCAGCTGTATATGTTATCATGTATTTTTCATATTTTCACGAGTTCAAACGTTTAAATTGCTATACTAATCAAAATATCAAATGTGTGTTATCATGAGCCCCAAATATAACAGTCCTGTTTAAAAATGTGTCTCATTTTAGACTAGAAATGTCCAAAAATATTATAATATTTCAAATTAAGTCAAAAAAGCTGAAACATCCACGTCATTTTCCTACTCTCTTTCTCTCAGCACAAGCCTCATGTGATCCTTCAGTGCGGTGTGAAATAAGTTCACAGTTCTGCTTCAGTTTTAGCACGCAGCCCTGCTATATTTGACACCCCACATTAGCAACCTATCGAGAAGCCACTGAAGTGAGAATCAACTCGGACACGCGCGCAACAGTCACCTCGTGCTCGCGCGTGACGACGTGAGGCGGATTAGCATTAAATATGTGACGTAATATATACACGATAAATAAACATAGAGCAAACAAATCTAGAAAAATTATGATTATCCACGGTGTTTGCGAAGAGGACACTGAACATAACAATCATTAGGCTGCTTTTGTTCAAAATAATACATCGACTGAAGATGTGTTTTTACAGTACGACGACTGTTTGCTCAAGGTAAAAGAATGAGGTGTGATTGTATAACTTGTAATTATAAAACCGTGTTTATTCTTGGTTTATGAACTTTTCAACAGGTGTGTGTGCCAATGTGAGTCGGTTTTATTAAGGTGAACAAGCTTCTGCACATAGCGCCGTCGTGTACAAGTAGAAAATCCCATACAGAAATGAATTAATACACACAAATTGAACTACTGTATAGTATGGTAAAAAAGAACCATACTATAGTACAGTACTTGAATTAATCTCTTCTGTTGTGGTGTTTCTATTGACTTAATGTGTATTAAGTTGTTGAAGCCTAATACAACATCTAGAGAAATGTAAACAAATTATCCAATCCAATAGGTTCCTACAACTGTACTACAATACATTACCGGTTATTGTAATAAAAACTACAGTATACTACAGTATTTATTACAGTTTAATGTTTCACCAAAGTTAATAATACAGTATGCTGTAGCATTAATTGACAAAGTGTTACATAATATAGTACATAATATATACATAATATATTCCTACGCTATATCTATAGTTAGCTATAAGTGTGGTTCAAAAACACAGTATTTACTATAAATTACTGTAGGCTAGTATTTTTCGTGGTTTGTGAACGTTTTTTTGGTTTAATTACTTGAATAAGAAATCAAAAAAGTGTCTTATTTGTAGTGATCATTCAGACCATGTGTTTTATGAAACACTGATAGGCCTACCAACAGGAAAACTTTGGAAAGGGCTAAAGCAAGTGACAGGGCAAATGAACACGTGGTTGGGAAAAGCCTAGGGGAAAGCACAATATGATACAGTTTTTGCATTCTTTTGAAGAGCTGAAGAACTTATCTGTAATCGGTAATTGACTAGGCCTGTAATCACAGCAGATACTGCCAAGTAGAAATGTGTGAGGGAATAAACGCCCTCTGCTGTTTAACTTTAGCATTTACATGTATTCATAGACATTCATTTCTTTTTGTTAATCCACTTTAGTATTTAAATACCTTTAGATGTAATGATGTTGAAACAGTTTATGTTTGAACAGTACTGCCATAAAAAACAGAAATAATATGTAACATTATTATAAGTATATTATTTACTACATAGTATACAAATATAACAGTCTTTAATTTTGGGGAAATAACTGTTTATCAAAACTGTTTTGCACTAAAACAGTACTTGGTGTACATATAACTGATTGTGTGCATGTGTGCATATATATATATATATATATATATATATATATATATATATAGAGAGAGAGAGAGAGAGAGAGAGATAAATAGATAGATAGATAGATATTTTTTTCATTCATTCATTTTCCTTCAGCTTAGTCCCTTATTTATCAGGGGCCACCACAGCGGAATGAACCGCCAACTATTCTGGCTTTTTTTTTTTACACAGTGGATGCACTTCCAGCCTCAACCCAGTACTGAGAAACATCCACACACTCATTCATACACACATTCTACAGCCATTCTAGTTTATTCAATTTACCTACAGTATAGCGCATGTCTTTGGACTGTGGGGGAAACCAGAGCACCTGGAGGAAACCCACGCGAACATGCAAACTCCACCCAGAAATGCCAACTGACACAGCCGGGGCTCGAAGCAGCGACCTTCTAGCTGTGAGGCGACAGTGCTAACCACTGAGCCACTTATTTTGTTTAGATGTTCTATTAGTTTTTTCTCAATTGTTAAAACACTAAAACCCATTGGCTGGACTAAGTTCTCAGTTGCCTGACCTCATTTAGCTAATTGTGAAGTCTGTTGTCAAGACCTCAAACCATTTCACAGGGTAAAACACAATGTGCAGATCTTACTTCCATGTCGGCGAAGTGTTCTGGTCTGACTCAGCCCAAAGACAATAAGCAAATTGATCATGTTTCCAGCTTTGATTTTTGTCCCTTTTAATATTTTATACTGTAGTACAGTCCATTGTAACGCTGTATATGGTACGGTCAAATTGTATGGCCCTGAACATTGATATTAGAAATCTACTTCTCCCTGAGAACTATATGTTTTGAACAATGTGTTTTCTGTTTTGTGTTGTATTGCTTACTGACTGCTTGTCATTTTGATCACTTTGTTTATTATTTAAGTGCACTGCTAAATTTTGAACACAGGTAAAACTGTTTTGAGGCAATAGTTTCATTTTGCAAGAGAAGTCAGAGGTTTTGTTAATAGTGCTTGAAGATGAGGTTGTGTTTAAGGGTGTAAGAAAATGGAGCATGGGTTCCAAAATTGTGTTTTAGCAATTGAAAAAAACTATAAACACTAATAAATGTAGCATTTTTTATCATTCATAATGTATAATGTTCTAATTATTGATCAATTATGTAATTATTGAAATAATTGAATATACAACTCAACATTTAAAGATATTAAAATGACATTATTGAACACATTTCAAGCAAAGCCACTGTAGATCATGTCAGTTTAATATCAAACAAGATATTTTTTGTCATTTTCATCACTTTCCATCTGCGTCAGTTCAAAATAGACAAACAATTCCTGATGGAGATTTAGATTCATCAACAAAAGACAACCCGTATTATTATTAATGTACTATGAACTGCAGACATAGAGACATTAGATGACATTAGACATCATGAATAATGTAAAGATCTGTGATACTTAGTGCTTTTTATCCCAAAAAATGAAGATTTAAATATTTATAGTGTTAAAAAGTAAGAGCATGATGATAAAATTGCATTATACATGTGATTCAGAGTTTAAAACAACTTAATAAAATATCAAAAACCACTATTTGTAGTGCAAAAACATCATTTGGTCGTCATGTAACTTTGCTCCCCAACAGTCTCTTTTCCTGAGTGTTGAGTGGTCAGAGTTATGCGCAGAATATTTCATGTAGCCAATCATGAGAGTTCTGAGGTTCTTGCCTGTGATTGACTGTTAGAGGTGTTGGTTGTAGTGAATGTTTGCGGTGAGGAGTTGCAGCGCTTCGTCTACAGTGTCTGTGTGTCTGAACGCAGGAAGATCCGCCATCAACAACACCTGTAATACTGACGGCTGAAAAACAAAAAAGAAAGAGCAAAAGTAGACTATACATTTATATTTCTATGCATACGAAGTAACGTTAAATGCATTTCAAAAGACTTCAATAAAATATATTTACATTTTTTATACTGTGAACAAGGAATGTAATCAAGAATAAACACAAAATTTTGATATATTTATATATTGTGTAAACATTTTGGTAAGACTTAAATTAATTTACTGTGTACATTTATATACAGGGTTCATACGGTCATGCACACTCACAAATAAAGGTACGCGAGCTGTCACTGGGGTGGTACCTTTTCAAAAGGTACACATTTGTACCTAAAGCGTCTATAATAATACATCAAGGGTACATACTAGTACCTAAAAAGTACAAAAGTGTTCCTCTTCAAATTTTTAGATACTAATTTATACTTTTGAGGTACCGATATGGACCCTTAAAGTACAGATGTGTACCGTTTGAAAAGGTACCACCCCAGTGACAGCTCGCCTTTATTTCTGAGAGTGTGGAAAAGTCATGGAATTTTAAAACGGCATTTTCCAGGCCTAGAAAAGTTTTGGAAAAACAGAAAAAACAACAAAGTTTTGGAAAAGTCATGGAAAACAGATATCTGTATACTTGAATATAGGTTATTTACTTCTTTTCTGTCCTTGGCTAATCACATACTCTCACATTATTAGTGCGGCGTAAGCATTATCTAAATCAATTTACATAGATATAAATATGAATTAAAAGCTAAACAGATTGTTGCGTGTTTTACGATATGCTGTAATAAATTTGAACATGCATTGTTTTTCTTTTACCACACACGTAGACATTGCATGAAACATTAGGTCATGAAAATTTACTTGAAAGCCTCGGAAAAGGCATGGAATTTTACTTGTAAATGTGTATGAACCCTGTATAGAGACTTTTATAAAATTATTATATTTAACTATTGGAATAATTAAATATTTGAAATTACTTAGTCAAATTGAATTGCTTTAAAATAAATAGTATTTATATATAATTTGACAAAATTTAAGAGTGTTTTTGTTTTAATATATAATGAACCATGTTCTTAGTTCTAAAAGATTTAATGAGAAATAATTTATGAGAATAAAAAAATATTTTCTAATTTCTATTTTGCATTTACTGTACATCTTTAAACACTCAAAAACCATAAGTTTTATTATAATTCATAATTAAATACAATAATAAAAATGAGCAATTCCAGCGTTATGGATGTGACATTTGCAGTAAAAACTCAAAACATAAATTCACATAGAAAGTATATTTTAACTTTATATTGAAACATCTGTTTATATTTCCCAGAACAACTAACCACAGAGTTACGGGCCAGAAAAATATCAACCTGTAAACATGTTTTGTACTTTAAATGAGGAAAATAAACATGCGTTATGGATGTGACCAAAAAAAGTCTCTGAATTTGCAGTATACAACATACTTTGTAGAAATTCTGTGAATTAAAATGCACAACCCAAAAGAAATCATGATAATCTAAAGGATCAAAGATGTGTCTCTATAGAACAAAAAAGATGACTTTATTTTATTTGCATTTTTGCATTTATGAGGATAAAGTAGTTAATGGATGTGACATCTCTGCGTTATGGATGTGACAGATGTGAAGTTGCCACTTGTGTGACTTTGTTAAATCAAATATAATAGTTTGAAAACACTGAAAGAGACATTTTTGAGTGTTTCTAAAGTCTTGTGAAATACTTGCTTACACAAACTTAGAAACGGTATTTTGGTAAAAATTTGGCAAAGGTTGACATTTGCATGTAATTGCTCAAATGTATTTATTTTCCAAAATCAAGATCATTTTAAGGTACTTATGATCTATTCAGATCAATTTACATATTTTAATAAACTTCTCATTGCATTAATTATATACTGTTTATGCGTAATATAGTATATATGCAGAGCTCCACCTTGAGTCCAGTGAATATCAGTGACGCTCCTCTTATCTGGAACTGTTTGAGCAGGTCAGTGAGTTCGTGGATCACAGTGAAGTCAATGGAGCTGATCTGAGAACAGTCCAGAACCAGAGAGCGAGGAGGAGACGCTGAACGACAACAGACACAACACCAGATGAGTGAATGAAAGCGTCTGTTTGTGTGTATGTGTGTGAGAGAGAGAGAGAGAGAGACAGAGCGCGAGAGTGTGTGTGTGTGTTTGTATTTATGTGTGATTGTGTATAACTGCCTGTGTTTTTATATGCTGGTGTGTTTATGAGAGAAAAATTGTTTTGTTTTTGTATTGGTGTGTTCTCGAGAATGCGTTTGTTTTTGTGTGTGTGTAAGTATGTATGTTTGTTATATTTGTGTGTGTGTGTGTGATTGTGTGTGAAAATGCCTGTGTTAGTGTGTTTGAGAGTGCGAGAAAGAAAGTGAGTGAGTGCCTGTGTTGTGTGTGTTCGTGTGTGTGAGAGTGAGAGTGAGAGAGAGAGAGAGAGAGAGAGAGAAAGAGAGTGTGTGTGTGTGTGTGTGTGTGTGTATGTGAGAGAGAAAATGAGTGCCTTTGTGCTGTGTCTTGTCTGTGTGTGTGTGTGTGTGTGTGTGTGTGTGTGTGTGAGAGAGAGAGAGAGAGAGAGACAGAGTGTCTGTGCTTGCTTGTTTATGTGTGGTTGTGTGTATAAATGTGCTGTGTGTGAGAGAGAGTGTATATTTGTGTAAGATTGTGTGTATAAGTATGTTGTGTGTGATTGCATGTGCCTGTTTGTGTGTGTGTGTGTGTGAGAGAGAGAGAGAGAGAGAGACAGACATTGTGTCTGTGCTTGTTTGTTTATGTATGGTTGTGTGTATAAATGTGCTGTGTGTGAGAGAGAGTGTATGTTTGTGTAAGATTGTGTTTATAAGTATGTTGTGTGTGATTGCATGTGCTTATGTGCTTGTGTGTGTGTGTGTGTGAGAGAGAGAGAGAGAGAGAGACAGACATTGTGTCTGTGCTTGTTTGTTTATGTGTGGTTGTGTGTATAAATGTGCTGTGTGTGAGAGAGAGTGTATGTTTGTGTAAGATTGTGTTTATAAGTATGTTGTGTGTGATTGCATGTGCTTATGTGCTTGTGTGTGTGTGTGTGTGAGAGAGAGAGAGAGAGAGAGACAGACATTGTGTCTGTGCTTGTTTGTTTATGTATGGTTGTGTGTATAAATGTGCTGTGTGTGAGAAAAAGAGAGTGTATGTTTGTGTAAGATTGTGTTTATAAGTATGTTGTGTGTGATTGCATGTGCTTGTGTGTGTGTGTGTGTGTGTGAGAGAGAGAGAGAGAGAGAGAGAGTGTGTGTCTGTGCTTGTTTGTTTATGTGTGGTTGTGTGTATAAATGTGCTGTGTGTGAGAGAAAGAGAGTGTATGTTTGTGTAAGATTGTGTGTATAAGTATGTTGTGTG